>JAKTYO010000035.1:49704-83332 GCA_030578735.1 Metschnikowia noctiluminum | reverse complement strand
TTTTTTTTTTTTTTTTTTTTTTTTTTCTAGTTTTTAGTTTTTAGGTTTTTAATTTTTTTTCTGTTTCAAAGATTTGTTTTCATGTAAACTGCCCCATGAATTTGCACCGCTTTCACGGTTTGTCATGACTTTATGGATCAGTGTCTTATCCATTCTTTTGGCGCACTCCAGATCTACTGTACATCCTGCACACTACTAGTCCACGATGGGCATCGCACCGCGAGCTCTAACCTTGAAGAAAAAAACGACTCCGGACAGCATTCTTGTGGAGTTTGAAGCCGGTCAAAACACCTCGTAACGACCATTTTCACACCCTTTTGAAGCACAATGAGAGTCAAGAAGCCCACATCCAAAAGAACGACCACGCGTATGCGTGAGGGAATCAAAAAGAAGGCCGCGGCCCAGCGCAAAAAGAACAAGAAGTTGGCCAAGAAGGACGTCACCTGGAAGTCTAGAGTCAACAAGGATCCTGGCATCCCAGCCAATTTTCCGTACAAGGAGCAGATAATAGAGGAGTTAGAAGCCAGCAGAAAACTCGAGTTGGAGAAAAGAGAGGAGTTGCGCCGCCAGAGACAGCAGGAGCGTGAACAAGCCCTAGCTGGAGATGAGGGCGCCGATGCTATGGACGAGGATGACGAGGCATTGCTGGATTCACCCGCCCAGGGCTCGTTGGCAGCATTGATGGACCTGGCGCAACAGGCTGCACGTGAATACGCCGACGGAAACGGCGGCCAGGACGCCGAAATGGCCGATTCAGATGAGGATGTCGAGTACGAATTGAGCGACGCCGAAGTCGACCGTGCAGACCTCGACAAGTCGCGCAAGGCATACGACAAGATCTTCAAGGCTGTCGTGGAGGCGTCGGACGTCGTTCTCTACGTGTTGGACGCACGTGACCCGGAGTCCACCCGGTCCAAGAAGGTCGAGCAGGCCGTGCTTCAGGCGGGCGGCAAAAGACTCATTTTTGTGTTGAACAAGGTTGATTTGGTGCCTACACACGTCTTGACAGCATGGCTCGACTTCTTGAAGTCGCTGTTTCCAACGGTGCCCGTCAAGGCGTCCACCGGTGCAGTTGGCCAAAGCTTGTATAATCGAAACCTCTCCAACGCCGTGACAGCAAACGCATTGATGCACGCATTGAAGCTGTATGCGGCCAAGCAAAACTTGAAGCGCCTGATTGTGGTGGGTGTCATTGGGTACCCGAACGTAGGCAAGTCGTCGATCATCAATGCCTTGACTAATAGGCATGGCCAGCTGCGGGCATGTCCCGTGGGAAACATGGCGGGTGTGACCACGGCCATGCGCGAGGTGAAGGTCGACAACAAGCTCAAGATCTTGGACTCGCCCGGAATCGTGTTCCCCGACGAGGTCTCGGCGAAAAAACGCGTCAGCGAAGCCAAGTTGGCGCTTTTGTCGGCCGTCCTGCCGAAAAGCATCAAGGACCCCGTGGCTGTTGTCGAGCACTTGCTCAAGCGGTTGGCCAAGGACCGCACCATGGCAGATGCGGTCAAGGAATACTATCAGATTCCCTCCTTGCCATCTCAGGACTTGACCGAGTTCACCAAGCAGTTTTTGATCCATGTTGCACGTTCCCGGGGCCGTTTGTCACGAGGCGGTATCCCCAACTTGGAAGCCGCGGCTCAGAACGTGCTCAACGACTGGCGGGACGGCAGAATCACGGGCTGGACGTTGCCCAATGCCTCGCGTGCGGAGGCCCAGGAGAATGTCGATGAGAACGCGCCAAAAAGCGCTTTGCGGGGCGAAAAGGAGCCCGCCAAGGTCGAGCAGACCACGGTGGTCACCCAGTGGGCCAAGGAGTTCGATTTGGACGGGTTGTTGGGTGACAATTTCGGGCTTTCGGCATAGAGGTATGTACATTACACAGGTTGTTTTTGATAAGGCACTATCTGTATTGCATGTAGGGCATTTCATGGTCCAGATCCTCAAAGCGATTCGTTGTTGTGTTTAAGAAATCCTTTTAAGGTTAACTGTTGGCAAGGAAAGGGGTTGTGGGTTTAGCGGTGTCTTCATCTCCATGTGCCCACAATCATTGAAAGGCGAAGTTCATTTTCTGAGAGATAGATGGAAAAAAGTTCCCAGAGGAAAAAGACCCTTTTAAAAAAAAGTGAAATGAATACACTCTAGCTTTGTGTATATGTCACTCGAAACGGATGGCGTACTTTAATAATCATGAGGCAAGAGACCTTGACATGGGTCAATTGTTTATTCAATTATATATATGTGAATTGGATAATAAGTGCAGCAAACACAAAACTTTTTACGAAACGATACCCCCAGCAATTTTGGTATTATGTTGTGTTTCCAAAGTCAGTGACCTAATTCCAAAAACATCTTCATTTATCTCTTGCACTGGATGCTAGTGTGTATCTTTTCATTAAAAAGAAGACAGAATCTGATCATAAGACAGAGAAGTACTTTGATTCTGACCATCACAGGTGATGAGATGATTACATATGGTCTTTGCAAAGCATTTGAAAAAACCAACGATTCAATTGTTTTACATCATCACTTTTTATTCTACTTGAATAACAACATGATGAGATTCAGTCACTTCAACAGCGAAGTCAAAGAGAGGCTGTTTGTTCCAAGTCTAAGCGAACTGAGACAAGTCTGTCTCGCCCTATCCAGTGCGTAAAGATAAACAAAAGACAATAGGCAGCCTACGATTTTGAAATCTGATACTTTGAAATAAGAATTCAAATTTTGCAATTGTAACGGTCTCTACAAATACCACCTTTTTTAGAGCTTCGTAACAGGGTCTAAATTTAACATAACTTTAAACCTGCACACTACCCTACGAGACCAATCGGGCACCCCACAACTCGGAATCTTGTAAACGCAAAAGCTCAGGAATCTTTCTCTGTAAGCAATGAGAGATGACGACGTTCACAATTTCCGATAGAATCTCGGTCTCGGATAATCTTGGGACTGTTAGATTCGTAGGATCCCTACCGACTTGGGGAGATAATGTTGTGACCTATGGCGTAGAATGGGACGATTGTTCCCGTGGGAAAAATAATGGTGATCACGACGGCGCCCAATATTTCACGACCAAAATCCCTGGAACTGGTTCGTTTATAAAGGCAACTAACAAGAATATCGACCGGCCTATGCTGTTTTTCGAAGCCGTGGCTGACAGATATTCCAGCAAGAGAAATGCCAATGCGCTTCTGGAAACCATTACAATTGGGACAAAGACTATCGAAAGTTTCGGGTTTGGCAAGTTGAATGCAATTCTCAACGACGTGGAGAAGCTCCCGGTAATTATGGTTGATCATCAGAGAATCAGATCTGCCCATGGCCCACTGTCTGATAAGAGAATTGCAGACAAAGGGAGAGGGCTCGTTTTCCATGCCGAGACGTTGGATTTGAGCTCCAATTTGCTCACTGATTGGTGTGAAATAGAAGCGATCACGAGACATTTCCCTGGGCTAAAACTGTTGAATTTGAATGGGAATCGTTTGTTGGAACCTCTGGTCCCAGAACCAGAAAATGATAAATTCACGGCTTTCCCTGAATCTGTCACAGATCTTTCACTCTCAGCAACATGTATACATCCTTCAACGTTTTCGTCATTGAATCTCGCCAGTATCTCGAAACTTGATTTGTCGGCCAATGGGGTTGGAGACGCGGAGCTTGCAAAATGGAACCCACCCCATTTTCTTCTGGAGCTAGACTTGTCCTTTAACCAGTTACTGGTGATCCCAAAATCCTTTGACTTTGGCGGCCTCACTCTGTTGACATTTGCCAACAACAAGATCGGAAATATCGAGGATCTTCCTATTTTTAAACATGTTCGAAAACTAGATCTCAGGCGAAATCCTATTGCTGAGTTTCGGGAGGTGGACGCCATAGGCATTAAGTTCCCGAGTCTCAAAGAGCTCCGGCTCAATGGCTGTCCTGTTTTTGATACTTTTACCCCTGATGAAATGACCTTCACTTTGATTGGAAGATTGAAATGTGAGCCATTGAAAAGTAATGAGCCGACTGCAATCTACAAGTTGAACGGATCGACTTTGCTGGCCCGGGAAATTCGGAACGCAGAGCTTTATTTTATTTCCAAAGTAAGGACTGGAGACTGGGTCTATTCCAACCTAGATAGATGGCGCAGTCTTTTGCAAAAATACGGATTTACTGAGGAGTTTCCTGAAAAACACTCCATTCGTGACGACCATAAAGTTACTCTTTCTATACGAAGCGCGTCTGAGCCCGAAACAGAGCTTTTCTCTCGCATCTTTCTTCAAAAGAACACCGTTCTCCGTCTCAAGGGTATCATAGCCAAACACATTGACCGTTGTGTTCTAGACTTCTCGCTTTCCTACTACATTAACAACGACAGTCAGTATCAGACGCACGAAATAATGCACGACGATATTGCTAGCCTACAGAGCCTCGGGCTTGTGCAAAACCACCGCATTTATGTACTATGAGCAAAATAGAATGCGCTTATTCCCCGTCAATCATCACCATCTTACCCCCACCTGAATTCTCGTCATTCAATTGTTCAACCACTCACGAGCTCTCATCAAGAAGCCATAAGCCATCGCCCAAATAGTGCAACAATTCAATCCCGATGCCCTTGTTTTTCGACTTAATATCGTCGGTGCTCATCAACAATCTGCCCACGGCCAAAGCGGTCTCTTTTCCCTCGGCGTAGATTGTGACAATCGAGTCTTTCTCGAGATTCTCTTCTGGCAATGCAGCACCCGCTGATGTGAGGCCCGGACACATGACGTTTGCGCCCGACAAAACAAATTTGATGGCGCCTCTGTCGACTTGGACTCTGGGGAAACAGTCTGGGTATTGGTGAACGATTTTCAACGTGGGGACCAAGTCGTTGTAAGTCTGGAAAACAACAACCTCGCCATCAACGGAGTACAAGGAGATTTTCTCCTCACACTTTATCAAAATTGCCTGGGACTTTTTTGGGATTATCGTGTCGATGACCGATTCCAACTTTTCATATTGTGAGACGAAGTTTGACTTCAAGCCTCTTTGCGCAGACGACTTGATGTTTGAGCGTGAATGAATTTCGGCCTTTCCGAATTTCTTGAACATCTTGAGTGGAGAAGTATGTTTGAAAGTGCTTTTGAAATTTTAAGAGATATTTCAATACGAACTATAGCTGAGAGCCTGCCGGTTCGGGCTGCTACCTGCCTGCAGGAGATCACAATTTTGTAGACATAGTTTAATGGACAACATGGCTTATCTTGAATATAATCATAAAATGAGAAGAGCTAAAATAAAAACGAGAAGTGAGAGGGAGAATTCAAAGGGTGGAAGAGAATAGCGAGGTATCAATAGGAAGTGTCAGGGTCGATAATTACGGTGCCACCATCCAGCTGAATGCCTTGGTGTCACCGCACTCAAAAGTGACCCTGCCGTGAGATTATTCTGGCCCATTAATACAGAGCCAAGCGCAAACCGAAGTTTGTCTGGCCACTGGGTATCCAGCTCAAGATGTGGCGTGAGGTACACCAACACCGAGCGAGGCACAAGGCGAAGTTACATATTTCTGTCGGAAAAGTTCTGAACTCGAGAATTGCGATCAGCATGCAGCGTTCGGCGAGAAACTGACCCCATTCACCGCCCGTTTTCCTTAGCGTGATTGTCCTCAGTCACACAAAGAAAAACGGAAAGCGCCGCTAGAAGGTCTTCAAGGAAGTACCGTCAAAACGGAGAAAGATAGTCCAAAAATTCCCCTGGCGGTCCAGGACAATGCCTGGTCCGCAAGGAAGCTGTCAGGTTATAGTTTTCAACCAGCAAAAACATGATCTCGGACGAATCCTCACTGATACACGTAATGCCCCTGCATAAAGATGGAGAGAAAAGTAAGAGGCCGTAGGCGGCGGATTCATGGCGTTATATATACTCGCGCTCAAAAGCCGGGTAACCCTTGGGTGAGAGGGTGGCTGCGAAAACACCATAGGCGCGGCTAAACAGAGCGAGTCCCTTTTTTCTCGACTCTGTCAGCTAAGGGTAATAATTGAGCAGGGTAAAATCATCCATTCGTTGCATTTATAAGATAAAAAAGTACTCTTTTGAATTTACTCATTCTCTATGAGATCTTTGAGTGGCGGCAATGGCCTTTCGCAGAGGATCCTATATTTCTCCTTGAGATGCTCCGCCTTTGAATCTGACATAGTGTTGATAGCTTCAATGACTCGTAACATTGCCTTTGACTTCGAACTTATGAAATTTTGCTGGGTGTGCGCAGCCGAGAATTGGGGGATACCGCACTCGTCGAGCCCATCCTCGTCGGCGGGTACGTAGTAGTTCATGTATAAGTCGCTCCACTCTTGAGCAGTCAAAATACCGTCTGTTTCAGAGGCCACATGAACTACTTCTTGGGTCTCGATAGGCTCGGAAACCGCACCTTGGCTATCTAGACAATACGACTCAGTAACACTCGGGATATGCGCTTCTTCGAGATTACGGGAATCTTCGTATTCTGGCTTCTCATTTTCCGCACTGGGTCCATCAAGGGCGGCTGGACCATCCTGAGCAGGATTCGGCAGCTTATCACGAGAACCCTCAGGCGTATTCTGCCATTCACCCGATTGCGTTCGCCACGCAAGCGCCAAGATCTCGTCATCGTCAGGTAAGTCGTCTTCTTCCATCCCACTCTCCTCCCGGTCAGACAATACTTGGATGGGCAGCTGCTCATTCTGTCTTTTCGTCACAACGGCGCGGGCTTTGAGCTGGTCCACGACGTTAAAAGGCCGTTTACGGATTCCCAACGGAGGCGGAGCAGTGCGCTTCAATTTCTTGGCCTGAGATACAACACTTTCGATCTGCGGCTGTCGGAAATATTTGCGCGGCGTGGGTGTCGTCTTGCCAAAACTCTCATTACTGGGCTGAGGTGACCCTTTCGGCTCAGAACTCGAGTTTAGCCCTGCGTCAATACTACTCTTCAAAAAATCGGCCTTGGTTTCCATCTCTTTGTTGAGCGAAAGCTTCGATGGCACCACTTCCGAATCTGAGATTTCCAAGTCAGAGTCAAGCATTTGATCAAGAATGTCAGGTTTTCGGTGACTATCAACTCTTGGCCTAGTTTCTTGAGGATCAGCCAGGCTTACGTCGGGGGTATCAGTGGCTTCTCGCACCATGGAACTCACAGGAAGAAATCCTGTTGTCACGTTATCAGGCATGAAAAATTTCTTTTGCACTTTGGCTTGTAGCACTCCTTTCTTACCTTTCTTCCCCAGAGTCAGAGCCAAATTCTTTGCTTTTGTGCTCCTACCCGTCATGTACTTGGTGGCGATCTTGATGATTTCGTCATCATCGGCCTCTTCCTTGATAGCATTGTTTTCCTCTGGGATCTCAATGAATCTCTCTTCTACAGTCGGAGTAAAATCTGCTGGTATGATACGCTTTTGATCGTGCAACAGTATCATGTTCCCGTTCATGATGTGCTGCTGAATGTACTCGTAGCCACTCATGGCGCGGTCAAACTTGGATTCCTCGTTTCCTGAGAATAGAAGTAGGATTTTCCCGTCACGGTTTCTACCTGTACGGCCCATACGCTGGACATTCTTGATCGGAGAAGAGGTTGAATCGTAACAGACGATGAGATCCACTTCACCGATGTCCAAGCCCTCTTCACCGATCGATGTGGCTACAAGAATATTGTACTTTCCCTGCTTGAAGCTTTTGATCGTCTCTTTTTGAACCTTTTGGCTCATTCCGGTTTGCTGAGCTAGTTCTGAAGATGCTTGTCCATCAATGGACGCAATCTCTTGGGCAGCTTTACGGGCGGCCTTGGTATTTGAGCCGACAGTCTTGGAATCGTCCGCTTTACTGTCTTTGGATTGGCCAATAAAAATATGCGGCTTAAGTCCGTCGCCCAGCTGCTGGAGTGCACGCACAATGTCCAAAGCAGCCTCTCGGAATTCAGAAAAGACGATGACCCGAGAGTCTGCATTTTGTGTGGTGGTGAAGAATCGTTTCACTTCTGAAACTGCAATTTCCAATTTCTCGTGGCCCAAATACAGCGGATCTGCTATTTTTTGCTCGCAAAATTTCATTAACTTATTGATTTCGGCGTGCTGTATGAACCGTGATTCAGATGTCTGGTTACCCTTCTTTCCTGTCTTTCTAAATGACTCGTTGTATTTATCCTTGAAGTACGAGTAAAACGAGCGAATACCATAGATGCTGAGTCTGCGTATGCATTGACCTGCCATACTAATGACCTGGAGTAAGGCACGTCCCAGCCACTTCGAGCCGTCGTTGACTGCTCTGTTTGCCACTAATCGTCGCAGAGCGTCCATGGCGGTGAAAAAGTTGATTTTCGCAGGGTCAGTGACGTCATAAATGCGTTTCTCGTTAGCCTGGCTCAATATTGGAGCGATCGCCTCGTAAATACAGCTCAAGGCATATGCGACGTCCTTGGAGTTGTGCGCATGAATTCGCTCGATTGTCTTTTGTTTTAGATATCGATAAATATCGATGCTCAGTTCCGTTCGGACTTCTGCTCTCGAAATGTGCAAGTTATCGATGATTTCCTGTACGCCCTCGATAGTAGACGCTGGGGTAGCTGTCATGGCAAGGACCCGGTAATGTGGATTAAACCTGTTCATGAACTTGACCACGTTGTTGTATGCATAATTACCCTTAGCCCGATGCGCTTCATCGATGACCAAGAGCGAGATCAGTTTTGGGCTAACAGTGCCCAATTTAAGATCATTCTCCACCACTTGAGGCGTTGCAAAAAATACTCTCTTGTCTTCCCAGATCTCTGCTCGATTCCGTCGCGTCATGTCGAGTAGAATCGCTATTTTCAGGGGGGGAAGCCCCGTGATACCACAACAGGCCTTGATTTGCTGCGCAACAAGCGGTCTTGTTGGGGCCATAAACACGATTTTCAGGTCTGGGAACCATCTCGAGTAGTTGAGAATCACTGTGCTCGCAATGAACGTTTTGCCAAGTCCTGTTGGGAGCACAACTAGCGTATTGTGATAGATTGCACGCTGGACAATGTTGTATTGGTAATCTCTGACCTGGAGATTTGTGGGATAGATATATGTCGCCAATGCCTCTGGGTCACACTGGTGATGAGAAGGGGAATTTTGCTTTGTCAAAGATTGAGTCACTTGTAATGTTGGCAGAGCGATTGTTTCGAGTATCAGTGGATCGAGCTCATCATCAAAGTCGTCATTAAGTTCATCTTCAGACTTTGCATCGTTTTTATTTTTTTCATTATCGAAATTACTGTTCAAGTGCCCTACCGATGCCATAGTGCCGAGCTGCAAATGAAGAGTTTCAAAACGCCTTACATAGGCTACACGTCTGCGAAACATCCGTGCACTCATGTAAACATCACGGCGATCTTAACCAGATCAATGACCACTTTGGAATACATTTGAGGTTCGAGCAAGATCGAAAATACAAGGTTTCGAAATACACTCACTCAGCTTTACCTGAAAACTTTGACGAGTCTAGAATTACTTGAGATTCCTTCTCCGAGCTAGTGCTAATCTAATCTCCCAGTTCATCGGGATAGCGAAAGAAGAACTGTCGACAATACAGCTCACTCAAGAATCTTCTGGTCTGCCCGAGATGAGTAATGACGCTAATGCGAATGACACAGTCCAATGGTCACAATCTTATGGCGAAATACAAAGATCGTTAACTAGAATGAAGACGCCACTTTCCAGGTTGTTGGACACACACGACCAGTTTGTGCTCCAGAATGTTGGTGTCATGAACGACATCAAGACAATAAAAACCGTGAGGAGGAAAGTTGAACGAAGTATAGAGAGGAGCGAGCTGAGGGGCAAGAACAATGAGCGCCCCAATAATAACGAAAGTTAAGCGGGCTAAGTCGAGTCATTCGAAGCCACGTCTGAACCCATGACGAGTCGAACTTCATGTGGCTAAGGTGGGGATGTGTGGCAATGATCAAAGCCAAATGTGGCTTGTAATTCAAAAGATCCTGTGGAAATCTTGACGGGTAGTGAATGGTTTTCGTTGGGCGTGAAAGTGGCCCGTGACCTTCAAGACGTTTGGCGAACTCGATGAAGTGCCGCGAATGCACCGGAAGCGTATAATGCTCTTGGAGGTGTTGTGTCAAAACATCTCTTTTTTTGCCTATTCTGACTTCTACTATTATATTGTTTTTGATCCTTCTGCCAAGCTTCAAAGATAGAGCCTGCCCCTCTGGATATTCCGAAAAAAACGAGGCATCACATCGCCTGTTCAAAAATCTTAAAAACACTTTGTGCATGTGCCGCGGCGCACGCCACGGCGATTGGCCCTACTCTATTTTGGGCGTTTTAGAGATGTTGGCCGCTTATTTGCGGGGAAGACGTGAGAGAGGCAAAAAGTGAAGCAGTGCGACTTGGCAGGTGGACAATACTCGCAGCGCTAAGGAAAACGATTCTTGCAATGCAGCTTGCTGCATTCATCATGACGTAAATAGCATGGGCATAGTTTTGCGAGATCTGATTCGCGATACGAACTGGGATTATGCGGGAGCCTATGCCCCACCCTAAAGTTACAACTGGCAACGAGCGCCAATTTTTCCGAAACGCGGATTAGCCTGCATGCATAAGCGGTAGATCGCCCAGCGGCAACATACAGGATGATTACGGAAAGTTGAATTATGGCTGTCAGGCCGACCGAACGACAAAATTTTTAAAGCTGAATCACCGCTGTTCGTAATGATAAGATTATACAGTGGCGCCCTTTCCCTGATACTGACCTCTGAAACTCTCATCAGAAGAGCGTTGGCTTCGAAATTGTGATTTTTACTTGCGTCTGTCAGCTTCGTCACGGCGTGTCAGGATCTAAGCGGCAGGCTGTGCAGGACCGATACGGATGTGCCTCGAAAGAGTACGCAAACGCGGAATTTTCCAGTGGCGGACATAGGCCTCCGCAACCACACGCAGGTCGTGCCTTGAGTAGCGTTAACTCATAAGTCAAAACTTCAGACGATCTTTTCCTTTCGATTGTGGCCTGAATTTGAAGAAAAGGAAAAGTTGGCTTGAAAATTCACTTTGCAATTCAAGAATTCGTGAAAGGTAATTGGTGTCGTCTCGTAAAGAGTTTTTCCGAGAGTGCCTCCTCATCGCACAAGAAAATAGGGGTGCTTTGGCGAGGCTTGTAAAATTCAGTCGCGGCAATGACAAGCTGTTCATGCTTTGATGTCACGTGACCACTGAAACTATTCACCGTGCCCCGTTTGAATTTTGCCGTCGTGAAAAATTTAAAATCGGAAGAATTCTTGTGTCTGAAGCCGCTACAGGAAAAAAATACCCGCCAACAGAAGGATTCCGAGGTAGTTTGTTGTCTGGGGTATGGGTAAATTTCCGGGAAGCATGTGAATTAATTGCCTGTGCCGGAAATCCGATTGCCTCCAGCTAGGCGGCGCTCTGCATATACTCGCATGACCAGATTTGGCGGGTCACGTGGTCATATCCCGGGGTTAGGGGACGGTTACGTCCGCGGTCCATTTCGAGCAGCAATAGATATAGTCGCAATTTGGCCAGGGTTGCGAGAATTGCGAAAATTGCGAGAATTGCGAGGAGTGCGAGGAATGTGAGAATTGCTCATGCGCATATGCGATGTTGCGGTCTCGACTACGAGGTTACAGTATGTTCAAGAGTTGCTGTTACGGAACACAGCATAGGACCGAAAACTGGGATCACTCATTTGAGTTTTGCTCTTGGATTAAATCGAGAGATTCAGGAGTAATTGACATGGTCTGCGCAGGATGATCCTTACTCATGAGTGGCTGCTGAGGTAAAAAGTCGACAGACTTAATTTGCCATGGAACTTTGGCATCCATTTTGAAATGAAAGCCTACTTTGGATCTAATTACGTGTATCCTCTGCTTTCATTACGTAAAGTATTTGTCATTATTCAAATGTATTGATTGATGCCTAGAAAAAACCCATGTATGTATTATGCAAAGTATGCGAGTAATGAAAGTGTTGCTTTGGGCCAGCCCGATGGTTGCGTCTAGAGTGTTATTTCATACTGTTCGTCTGGACCTATCATCGTCCTCTGAGGTAGTCCCCCTAGAGGCACAGCGGGTCTAAATAGCTGTAGTCGAGCGAGAGCCCATTCATGAATTCACGGGAGTTCACAATGTAGTCGAACTTAACGCGCTTTTTGTGGTTTTTCTTCTCCCGTGCAAAGAGTCTGCGTTCCAGCTTGAGGACCAGCTTCAAGTCGGCACAGCAGTGATCCTGATCTTCATCGATGTCGTCCAGCAGTTCAATCAGAGACCGGTCGTCAAAAGACATCAGACGGGCAGATGCCACGGACGACACCTCGTCAACCATCAAGTTGGAAAAGTCATCGATGGCGAATTTGGATAAATTTGCCGATGTCAAGGGCGCATCGTCAAAGGGGCCGGGGCTATTGTATTTTGGGCCAAAGAGCCATGTGATGTCCTGGTTCTTGTTCCAGTTGATACTTGCTGGCAGTGCCTCGTCCAAGTTGCAGATTTGCTTGTACATTCTGCGCCAGGCAACGTTCTCAAGCCTCCTAGAGACAGAGGAAGGGATCTTCAGGCAAATGTCGTCCTGCGACTTTTTCACCGAGAGCGAGTTGTTTTCCTTCCAGCATTGGTGAAGGTGGAAGTTCGAGATGTCGTTGGGTGACATGTAATCGATGTTCTCGTGGAACTGGCTATTTGTGGGAATGGAGCAATCGTCCTGTGAATAGCAGAGCATCATTGGATATGTTTGATGTTAAACTTTGGAAGAAACAAACAAAGAAGTCAAGCTTGCGGAATAGATTGGTGGCGAATGGAAACACGACTTTGTTAGGAACGTGATTTTGCTGGAGTCGAATTTTTGTCGGGCCGGGGTATCTCGACCCTTTAATACGGCTATCACGCCCGCATACCGCAGGTTGTGAAGATGCATGAGCGCATACTGTACATGGGACAACGCCCGCCGCCCGCCGCCCGCCGCCTGCACAGGCGAGAAAGGCTATGGTTGCGCGGCACGGGGCCGTCTCCTCTCCTGGCCCCCCATTCTGCGAATGGGCCCTCACCGCCCTAGACCCACCAGCAAAAACGGACAAAAAAGGAAAAAAACGAAAACGCATGAAACGTAGTGTTTAGCACTCAGCGCCCAAATGAACAGAGCGTCGACTCAATATTTCAATTCTTTCTCGGCTTAGGCGGGCGCCCCGTTCTTGCTTTTTCCTTGTTCAAAATTTTGAGTCTTTCCACCTCTGAAATTACCTCTTTTCTTCCCATCGGCTGAGGGTCCTACCGCTGCTTCTCTCGCGTGCCCACCTCATCCGTTTTTCATTTTTTCTGTCAATTGTTTGGCCGGCTCCCAATAGGCTGTATGTTCCACGACAGAATTCTTGGCGGCTCGCGCACGCATTGCCGCAGTTGCGGGGCCAAATTCTCGTTCGATCCTTCCTCTGATGGCAGGGCTTCCATGCGGCAAAGCGTGCGAAATTACTTTCTGTGTGCACACCTTCAGGCCAGTCGCCGGTTGCGACGAAGGCAACGGCGCTCCGAGGAGAACCCCACACGCTAACGCCGGGACACGGGTAAATCTCAGACCTCCTTTCAGCACGCCCCACTTGCGAAAGTAGCTGCTGTCCAGAAGAAGGCGCTGTATAACATTCTGGAAGACGTTAGCGCCACGTAGTTTGAATGGCCTTAAAAATACAAAACTTATTTTTTTTCGCTTGCAGGAGACTTTTTCCCAACATTTTTGCATGGAAGAGTCACACCTTCTCTATTCCCCCTTTTGGTGAAGTGATTCCATGCCGCATGGGCACGGCCTCCTAACAAGCTGGACCATTTATCCCTTGATCGTTGCTTTTGTTCCAAACTGCTGCATTGACATGCCTGAGAAAACGGACTTCGCGGCGGAATTCCTCACCAGGATCCATTCATCTCCCTTCATGAAAACTTTGGGTACGCCGATGGGTTATACTAGCGTCGAAATGGGCGGACTTGTACATCGGAATAGTGGGGAGGTTCGCAATTGGCGGATTATGAAGGACCAACTCCGCGAAATGGCGAATAGCCGCATTATCTTGGGCGGGATTAGTGGGAAAATGTGCAAATAGACGGATTTCAGATAGAAGCAGTCAGGGATTAGAAAAAATGGTCCGAGAGGCGATACATTCCCCCCCTAGCCCACACGCAGTCAAAAGCTATGCATGGGTGGGTGGGGGGCCTAGGCGTCTAGACCGTACAACTCAGGATCCACCAAAACCCCGCTGGCAATGCTGGCAGTCAAAAACTGTTCTGTGACGATGTAGGCGAGTTTGGAGCCTTCTTGAAAGTTTTGAGCCATATCGTTCAAAATTTGAGATTTGACCTCCTGAGCGGCTCCAGAACTCACAGTGGACTGGGGAATGACCACATACCCACAATCCTTGGTTTTGAGAACAGCATGACCGCCAAAACGCTCAATTCGTCGTAAAATCTTGGCATTCTCCGCACTAGCAACGGTCTCTAACGCACTCGCAATGTAGAATTTGACACCCTGGAATAGTTCTTGGCGTACTGAATATCTCATCAAGGAAGATTTTCTTATGTCTTTTGGACTTGGAACGCCCTCTCCGACCGCTTGTTCTTGCTCAAAATCCAACCCAAAAAGATATGCCAAAAACCCTTGGGCTGAGCTGCCTGAGCTTTCCGTATAGCTATCGCCATACACATCAACCCTCTTTTTGAGAGCTTGCTGAAACGCTGGAGAATTGGCACAAAACACAAAACGAGGCTCGAGCGGCACAAGCCGACCACGGCTTATACACTCATAGATCCAGTTTGGGCGCAAGATGTCGAATCCCTCCGCAATCCATTGGCTGAGTCGAGGCGTAGTGACCTCGCCGATTATCAACACGGAAAAAACCCTCGAGTCATCGCCGGGCACGTCGTGCCATGTTTCAGCACCATGCTCAACCACCAACCGCCTCATTTCATCTGCCGCCACCGCTTTGTCTCGCTCGGGGCTGGCGAAGTCAGTGGCTATAATGAACCGCAAGCCTCGGAACACCGACGTTTGGTCCATTTTCACCCGTTTGGCGCCCTTATCGTATTTCTGGTAAATGGAGTTCTCGTAATCTCTCTTTCTGTCCCGGTTGACTGCTTGATTTTTGTGTATGTCTTTTGAGTACCGCAGCTTGAGATCCTGGTACTCCTGCAAGCTGATACATTCTTCATACCCTTTATCTTCTCGCACTGAGCGACACCATAAGTTGTGGAGGGTCGACCCAGCTGCGTACGGCGTATATGCGGTGTTTTCGATGGATCGGGCTTTGATTTCTAGGACAATCAGGTTGGCCGGGTCGATCCAGAAATCGGGTTTTTTGGTCCCGAATTGGATCATGTCTGTTGGCGGCTTGCGTGCTTTGAAATCGATCCAGAAATTGCAAAGCTTCGACTCAATTTGGCGGTAAACCGCATGTGAAAATCCATTGGCAACGGCACAAAACAGCTTGTACACCCCTTCGTTCTCGTCATCTCGAAGGCCACAAACATACGACGTCTTCACGCGGCCGATCTTGCCAATGACCACAAGATCTAGGTTTTCTCCAAAACTTTCTAGATACTCGGGCTTGACCTTGATCCACGTCGAATCCCGGCTGTGCACTCTGTATTTCAGCAAGAGTGACTTGACCATGATGCCCTCGTTGTTTTCGGAAACGATGTTCTGCATATTTGCCTTCAAGTCCGCTGGCGTCTGGGCCTTCACCCACTGCAAGATCTCAAAGCGATGGGGAACCTGCTTCACCACTTTCTGCAAGAGTGATTTTCGGTAGAACAACGGAAGCCCCGTCAAGTCGCGTCCGTTCAAGTGCAAAATGTCAAAGATAATATAGAAGGGCCAGCTGTTATTGCCCTCATACACATCGATAATGTCAAACTGCTTGAGCGCCTCCTGGATTGCCGCTGATCGGAGTGTGCCAAACGGTAAAAGACAGTTTCGATCCGTGCTCCAAGCAACCATCTCGCCATCTAGCACAATGCTTTGGACGCTTTCGTGAAACGCGTGTGTGAGGTATTTTGTGAGTGATCCAAGGTGCACGTTTTCGCCGTATACTAGAGTGTAGTCCCTACGGCGGCGCGTGTGCCAAAGAAAAGCTCCGTTTGTCATGTGCATCAACATTCTGTCTCCGTCGAGCTTTTCCTCTATGAGAAAACAGCCTTCGATGCTTTCCTCACGGTACAATTCTATGAGTTTCTGGTCTTTTCCTTCACTTGTGAGCGGAACCGTCATTTTCTTGCACAAAGCCTCGTATGAGATCTCGAGTTTCTTCAGCGACTGCGGGACAAACTGGTACATGGGCTGGACACAAAGCTGACTGGGAGTGAGCCGTTTTTCTGGATCTGTGAGAGCCCAAAAAACTTTTTTGATATCGCTGCATACCTTAAAAAGCTCATATGCGTCCGGGTGCCATGCATAGAAGAAATTTCGCTCGAAAAACGAGAGCATGGACTGCTTGAGCACGATTTGGAAGAAGAACCTGACCTCAGGAATGGTCAAACGCGCCAAAAACGGCTGCAAAATCGCTTTTTGGTCACTGGCCAGTGACACCTTGACCAAGTCGTCCAACGCCTTGTTCACCTCGTCCAAATTCACCGAAGACTCCACGGGCTCGGCCGCATTTCGACGTCTCAGAATGATCCTCAGTACGAGAAGCGGGAAGTCACTAAGATTGCGGCGCTCCTCGTCGCCCGCAAGCCGCATTTTTTGGTGATATGACTTCTTCCAGTTCTGGATCATGCCGTAGTCCGCCAGGCCTTTTTGAAGGTCTAGAAGCTTGACCACAAGCCGGGTGAGTGTAACGTCTTTGATGTAGTATTTGCGGCCGTCCCGATTCGGAAATACAAGCCTGACTGCCGCATATATGTTGGGTCCGAAATGCGTGCGCCAAGTGGCAACAAACTGCTCGATCAAATGGGTTTTCTTCTCGCTAACGGTGTTGAAGGGCGCCTTGTTTTCGGAGTTGGTGCTTTCAAGCTTGAGAAAGAGGTCCTGGACCAAAAGTGAGAATGGCGCCAGCACAGGATTAAAGTTGTGGGGCTCTTCTACGAAATCTAGAAACAGCAGTGTGACTGACTGGGCTACGGACAGCATTGTAGAGCTTGAAGTGAAAGGTGGAAGGGTTGAGTTTGGCCATCCTCATGATGATGAAACGGATAGTTTTGGTGCACGGGTGTGTCTGTATGAGAGTCTACTCAAACAACAGCAGTTGAGATCGATTGGAGCTTTGCTGTGAAGTGGTTGAAGCCTGAAATCTTGATTTTGGGTTGAGGTACCGTTACATTCTTGATTTTTACATTTTATCAGAACAGTGAAATTGTCTTTGACGTGCCAGTGGGTTCTTAAATGTAACAAAGAGATTGACTATAATTGGAAAAACTCTAAGATGCAAGTCATATAAACCGCCATGGGATACTCTATCCGCGCCTATTTCGACTTTATGACTCCTTCACTGATATATCTTTGCTCACTTGTCTTTGTTTTCAGATCTCTGTGGCTCAACTGATGTTGACACAAGGAAAATTTTGACGAAAATTGAGTTAAGTGCTCACTGCAATTATTCTGAGCTCTCTGCTTGTTTCTACTGATTCACTTAAACTCTCAAGTGCTGTGAAATCAATTCCTCCTACACAGCGTTTGAGCTTAGCAACATAGATTTGTCTCAAGGAACTTTCAGACCATTTGCCCGATGAGAATTGGCACAATACCAGTTGACATAATGAGAATCCGCTCTTTTATGATCATGGCTTGGCTTAAGATAGTTTTTTCGTCGAGTGAAGCTCTCTGATTTGAAACTTCAAAAGGGTGGAACCTATCATGTAAATCCTACGTATGTCTCGAGCTCTTACATCAGCTCGATCTAGTCAAATAAGCTCATCCGGATTGGCATTTTGCGATACCAGAAAAATACCTGAAATCCGAATGTCTATAAATGAGAAGGACATAGTCACAAATCTCAGCACAAGCCAGACCGGTGCTTTTGATCTTGATGCAACTTTTCGCTCTTTTTTTCACATTTTCTTTTGTTTGGGCCTTCAGGAACGTGCGTCCGGGAACAATCTACATCTCTGAACTTCTGGAGGAGCCGGTACATCAGGATATTCTGGAAAACAACGGAGACGTTGTTGTTGGCGAGGGTCCCACGAGCTTTAGCTTTGATCCTGAAGGCTCTTTAAAGATGATGAGGTCTGATTTGTATTTGGGATTTGACTATCTAGGAGCATTATGCTTTCGCACAGAGCCTGATAACAGGTTCCACTTGGAAAATAAACAAGGGATGCGATTCACCAAAGTCCTTTTTTATGATGGCAAAGAGAAATTCAAACTTTGTGCTGATGGTCTGATACGCCTAGATTTAAAGTGTCGTGGCGCACGTGAAGTACGAATCACATATGAGGACATTCTTTTCCCATACGGTAAACAGACCCGCTGGAAATAGTAATTCAAGTATTTCAAAGGGGAATTCATCTGAAACTTTGATCTGTGAGGTGTTTTTGGCACTCATTGGCTCAAAAGAGAGATGGTCCAATTTGCAAAGACATCAAAGTAATCTTGTCCTTGCTAATGTCTGTTGGGGTAGAAGAATTAGGTGCTCATAATAATTTTTTTGAGAACTCGCAATTATTGAAAGCAAAGCTGGCAATTTTCAAAGGTTTGAAGTAACACAAATTATTCAACTGATTCTACGGAAGAGAGAGAGAGAGAGAGCGAGAGAGAGAGAGAGAGAGAGAGAGAGAGAGAGAGAGAGAGAGAGGGCAACATCGAATTAGGTGGTCCGTATAGTCAACAATTGTTCCTCAAATAAAGATCTAGAAAACATTATGGAAATTTTGCTGATTTCGTTCTTCAACTTGAGTAGCAGGGGTGTTATTGAGATGAGAAGATTCGATAAGTTTGGGAGAATGAGAATGAGATGTGTTCACAGCTTTCTTCAAGAAGGTGTCAAGCCAATTTCGTAATTTCACTGAAACCAAGAAAAGGTGAAAATGGAAAGGAACTCAACCTAGTCTGCTGACTTATAAATTAGCTCGGGCTCACTCTGCAAGAATACCGATAATTAGCACGCTATAGAAACTTTGATTGTAGACTACTAGTAGAAAACCCCTGCTTTTTGACTCGACCTTAAAGGATACCAATACCTTCAAACTCTGCAGTTCATATTTCCAATCCTACTTAATTTCAGGTTATCTTAATTTCACAAAATCCTAATACTACAATAAAACTTCTCGATTTAGCTGCTGATATAAAATGAAGATCTTCTCCCACTTAGCTCGTTTTGTGTTCCCAACATCAAAAGTTTCTCGCAATGCAATTCACTAACATCTGGCTCATGCTACTTTGTGTTCTGGCTCAGACCTTCGTTGATTTTGGAACTGTCTATGTTTCCTGTCAGAACGAGAGTTTTAGAGGATACCTTTCACTTCAAGAAAAAACGCCTTTCATCAGCGCAGATCCCTATCTTTTCACTCTCAGTCTGAACTATACTTCATCGGGAGCTTTAAAAAGACCAGGGTTCGAAGAGTTTTTGACATTTAATCAAAACGGAACTTTAGCAATAGAAAGTCAATTGCAAAAACATTTCTCTTTAACTAGACTGAAGATATATCCATTCATGCAGAGACTTGAATATAAAAACGTCCTGCAATTTCATTTTTGTGATGATGGGAAATTTCTTCTAAATGACGCGTGCAATATCTCGATCCCGGTCTCCTTGATATTTGTACGGATTGTGAAACCGCGTGCATGGTCGCATCCTGGGCTGTGGCACAAGTCTTCAATGAGACAAATATGAATGACAATGGGGTTGCCTCTGACATTAAAGCGACTCAAGCTGACCTTGTAAGTAAACGACGGTTTTAGTTTAATACCAATTGCACTATATCAATTATTCTTACCGTACTGTCAAACAATCAATTCTTGTAATCTGTGAAAAAGTTCGGTAGCTGTGTTGACATCATATGCAATGAGTGAGTCAATATCAATGAGGTTGCCCGCTCTTTTTTAGGCTGCTTCCAGAACCCAATTGATCTAGCACGTTCTGGTGAAGCTGACGCTTTTGATTATTGTGAGTCTAATGAATAATTTGTGAACACACATCACTTTTGCAAAGTTCAACAATAAACTGCACAATCTAACTATGCAAAGAGCACTTGAGTGAATAATCTCTAAAAATGAGTTTTTTCACTAACAGGCTTTCTAATCTATTGACATAGTACTTAAATGTGTCAATGGGAATGTTAAAGCTAGTCGATAGAATAAGGACGCCCACCTGAAATAGAAGCTTGGCCGACATGTCGTTGCGAGAGCTCAGAACTGATCCCGCTATAATTTTTGAACAGTCCAAGATATCAAACCTTGAAGAAATTGAAACATATTTCTATTCTCCGTTGTGAATTTCCAGAATTCAGCATGCAGTGGTCTTTGCAAACTCTTCAACCAAACACAGATTAAAACTGAGTGAATACCAAGTGAATTGAACGCATTAATGAAAGGTTTTTCTCGCCACTAATTTCACTGATTAATCGCTCGTGGCAATAAAAGTGCAGGAAAATTTTCTGTAATACATTTCGTAGAAAGCAACTTATTCCTTCACACCCTTGTTCACACACTATAGAGACAATCAAACATGTTAAAATTATTGTTTTTACATTTGCTTCTCGGTTTAGCGTTGGGCTACGACGGACGTCGTTCTGGGGCCATGTATATCTCCAAACTTGAAGGCAAAACAGTCTACAAAAGACTAAAAGTCTATGGTGCCCGATTGTATACGGACAATGAATTTTCGACGTTTGAGTTGAGCTCCCGGGGAACTCTCGAGTTTTCAGAAGGGGGTCTTTATTTGAGTGTGAATGATATTGGCAGGGTTTTCTTGGACACCGAGCCACATTTTGGATTTCTGGTGATGCCAGACTCTCATTTTGGCAGAGTCTTGAAGTTTGGCGGTGCCAGCGATTTTCAGCTTTGTGAAGATGGCCTGATTGCTTTTAAAAGCAGATGCAAAGGGGCACGTACTATTGTCATTAAGTACAAAGACATAGGTGAGGCAATTTAGAAAGAGTGCATGATTAGTTGAACATTTAAAACTGCTAGAACATGTATCACATATATCATGTTTTTTGAGAACACTTTATCAGCTCTTCTTTTTCTTCGTTGCTGAGCGATGTTCCTTTTTGTCATAAGCCATCACAAAAGCTTTCCAGAATGGTTTGTAATGTAGAACTTCACGGAAAAACTTTAGAAATTGTATGTTGCTTGGTTATAAAATATGGCTCACAGCTTCCAAAATCTCGCAATCATGTATATTTCGTATCGAGAATCGGTCAGGCCTATAATGATGAGTAAAGAAGAATAAACTCGGGTAAAAAGGAAACTCCACTGCAATAAAATTGTCTTTGTGAGCACATGTGAAGTTTTCTTTACTGACCTTTAGGTCTAGGTAAGCGAAAAAAAAAAAAATTTCAGACTTGTTTACGAAGAGAAACTACCTTTGTTTCAGCATCTCATAAAAATCTTAGGAAGGCCACACAAACTACATGGCATTTCCTTCACAGGAGTATCATCTTCGCCTTGCTAGTAACAAAGACCCATTTTTCATACATTTAGCTTGTAAAACACGACTTAATTGTTGTGCAGCATTCAGAACGTCACGACATATCTTTCAATCGCAATAGCTGGCTTTGTCGAGCGTCCTTACAATTTGTTTGAACAATCATCAAAATGAAGTACATCCCTCCATTGATAATCCGAATGTGCTAAAGAGGTGTACTTAGTAGAGACCTCACGTAGCCTAACATCGAGCTTGAAGAGCACAAAGATACTTGATCGTTTTTGTTATTTAGGACTCAGTCGGTTTCTGATGTTAGTGATATTAAAAGAAGACACTTTAGGTGATCTTACTTGTAATTAGACTTGGGTTGCTGGCTTTTAACGTAGACAGAAAATACACAAAAAGCATATGCCATGTTCACCAGCATGCAGCAAAAGAAGTACGAGTATATGTCTTTATCTCTAAGGAAACCTTCACAAACGTTCCAATTGATTGCGGGGAAGAAAAAAATATTCTCAACCTCTCACATCAATGATTATCAATTCCAGCTTGCAGGCAAATGCCATATGAGTGCGCGGCTTCGCCAGCAACCTTCTAACTTCTTTGATTAAAAGAATTTTGCAGTGGCTGAAAACTTTCAAATGTGAAACGAAACTTTCAAAAAAAAAAAAAAAAAGATTCTAGTCAAGAGACTTGAGCATTTTTCTCGACCCCTCATGTCATTTGGATGACTTGTTTGGGAACCGGAATACGGTGATGATTAAGTTGGTCGATCACGTGATGCGCCTACCCACTAAGCGGCTCTGTCGCTCTATCTTTCCGCACTAGGTCAGGAATGAGAGCATTCGTGAGGCCCACCTTTCTTATCAGAACGGAGCAGACAGAACCTTGAAAAAAACGGAATGATTATTTTCACAAAATAGAGGAAAAAACCAATATTCCAAAAAACGTTTTCAGTAATAAAATCCTAAGCTTTGTGAACTTTTTTATTATGTATGGTTATAAATAATATATACCTTAATTATAGTTTATGTATCTCTTGGTGCTTCATTCGCAGCACCGGTAGAAAAGCCAAACGTATTTCAAAGAGATAATCACACGCGAGTGTGGCGCCTCGGCCGCGTCGTCTCATCGATTCGGCACCGCAAGGCGGCAGACCCAAAATCATACAGACGCACGCACACGCACCTTTGGCCCTGGCACCTCACATCTCTTGCCCTCGCATCTTGGCTCTAGCACATCTTTGATCCAAGGTCTTGATTCCATATCCCTGTAAAGCATTCTACCCAGAAAACTTCCAGTAAACGCACATTGTATTAGCAAAAGACCGCTTTCCCATTTATTCCGTATGTCAGTTTCAGGAAAAGCTGGCGCCACATCTGCATCCCGCTCGCCTAGCCATGGCTCGCCTCGGAGAAGTGTGTTGGGCCCCGAGTCTGCGTCAAATAGCCCTTTTGGAGGGTCGCTGGATAACCTTTCCGAAAGAGACTCGCAGAAACATGCTCCTCTAACCACGGGCGCCACCACGCGAGACAGCAACGAGCCGTTCACGCGGCGCAGCTCGCAGAATTACGACGAGCAGGTGTCACTTCTCAATCTGCACGGTGCTCCTCATGTGGACTACAAGGCAGTCAGCAAGCACTTGGGCAAGCCGCAAGATACCCTTAAAATGCCTGGCGGAGACGTCGCTCGGTATATGCACCAGCAGCTCGGCGGCTCGGGCCGGCGCATGACCCGGTCTCTGTCGTTTCTGGACTTCCAGGCAGACGCTCGCCGAGAGTCCATGGCCAGTGATATCAACGTGCCTGGCGGTTTCCGGCGCGAGTTCATCATCAACAAGAGCCTCCAGCAGAACCGGCCGCCGCCCAGCTTTCTCACTCGCAACTTTGTTGAGTTTCTCAGTATCTATGGGCAATTCGCAGGCGAGGACTTTGGCAGCGACAGTGACGCCGAAACAGACGCCGAGGACGACTCGAATCTGCGGTACGAGGATGTATTTGACGAAGAAGCTCTGTTGATGAACGAGCGGGGCATCCCGTCGTTGCCTAAAAAGTCTAGGCGTCGGAAACAGGCAGCTCAAGGCTCGGCGTCCTGCACCAAGACGTTTTTCCTCTTGTTTAAAGCGTTGGTTGGATCCGGGATTCTATTTTTGCCCCGTGCTTTCTGCAGCGGCGGGCTTATGTTCTCCACGGCGGCCATGACGGTGTTTGGCGTGTTGACGTACGTGTGCTACATTGTGTTGATTCGGAGCAAGAAGATCTTGGGCAAGAACTCGTACGGAGAGCTTGGCTACTTGACCCACGGTCGCCTGCTCAAGTACTGCATCATGGTGTCGATCATCGTGCTGCAAATCGGGTTTGTGGCCACCTATATCTTGTTTACCGCTGAAAACGTTGCGTCGTTTGCCTCCAACGTGCTCCGCGTAGACCTAGATCCACGGACTTTATTTGTGGCACAGTGTGTACTCTTAATCCCGCTCACGCTTATCCGGAACTTGGCCAAACTCTCGTTCACGCTGGCCACGTCCTCGCTTTTCATTCTAGTCGGGCTTGTGATCATCTTCTACTTCTCGGGCCTCCAGCTTTTCCAGCATGGTGTGGGCCCGCACATTGTCAACTTCAATGGCAGCACGTGGCTGATGCTTATTGGAATTGCTGTGACCTCCTTCGAAGGAATCGGCCTCATTTTGCCCATTGAGGCTTCGATGGCACGTCCAGAGAAGTTCCCACTAGTGCTCCTGATCCTGATGGCCGCCATCACTGCGCTCTTCGTGCTCATTGGCGTGGTGGGGTACTCTGCATATGGCGAGAACGTGAAGCTGATTATCATCTTGAACTTGCCGCAGGGGAATGCCGCCGTGCAGCTGATTTTGGTGCTCTACCTGGCGGCCGTGTTTTTGACTGCGCCTCTCCAGTTGTTCCCGGCAATCAGGATAGGTGAACTGGCTCTTTTCAACTCCCGGCTCTTCCTTTCGAAAGACCAAAGACACACCAGTGAGGAGGGCAAGTTGTACCGGACCTCGGGCAAGTACAACCCGCACATCAAGTGGATGAAGAACTTGTTTCGGGCCGCAGTGGTGGTTGTCATCACGATTTTGGCATGGGCCAATGCCAACAACATCGATAAGTTTGTCAGTTTCAACGGCTGCTTTGCGTGTATCCCGCTCGTGTACATTTATCCGCCACTCATCCATTTGAAGACATTTGCAAAGGACAGGTCGCAGCCACGGGCACTCCAGGTCTTCGACTATGTGTTGATTGTTGTGGGTGTGATTGCCGTTGTGTACACGACGTACCAGATCTTGTTTGCGATGTAGAGGAGTGGATCAGCTAGTTTGGGGATAATAGACTTAAAAAAATGAATGATATCAATTTGGTTAACAGAATATCTGAATGTACTAGAATATCTAAATGAGCCTAGGTTCTTTTCCTATCTGCCAGAGATGCGTGTCAATGCCTTTGAACAATGGCAACAGAATGTGAGAGTCTGAGTCAACTCGAAAGGAATTGTTCCTGCCAATGGAAGACGTATGTTTCAATAGAGCCCATAGCAGTCCGAAAGCGGCTTGATTGTTGTTCCGTATCTTTCACTCGAGTAAGCCAGGCTTTTAAAAATTGAGGCAGTTCATCAAAAAAGATGTCTACGTTTAGTTAAAAATACCAAGAGAAAAACCGGCAATCCTCCTTTTGGGTGTTTACATACAAAGATAACGACGTGAAAGGTGCGGTATTTCGAGTGAAATGGGCGGTACGAGGTTTCAAACAGGAGGAAAGGAACAACTATAAGAAATACCGTGTGTTGTCGTATGTGTTACAGCTACTGCTATCACCTTTACTAACAAGTACCGCCACAGAATTCAAGTACTCAAACCATCATCCTGACATTGAACTGGCCTTTTTCGAAAGGGCCGATCTCAATCTGCCTTTGCCGGAAGACGAGCAAATATACGTATAGCCGTTACCAGTTATGGAGGGACTCAAGGTTATTGTTGGTCGCTCAAAACAAGTCTCTATGATATGAAAAAATCGGGTTTCAGGCGCTAAGTTCCTTGGTAAGAAGCTTGAAGGCTCAGGAATCCAAAAAAATGAGGCGGAAGTATCATTTTGAAACAAAAGCAGCAGCTAGACTAGTCGCCCTATCGATAGCCGAGGAAGAAACGACGCAGATGATGAATTTGACCTAGAGTCTGGATGTAAAGATCGAGCACATTCGAAATAACAATGAAAACCAAGCTGCGGAAATCAATTTTGCATGCACGAAAATTGGCAGGCATCAGGATGGAGTTAATTCGTCTGCGATTTGCAAACAAAACTCATCTCTCGTAGTACTGGCAATAATACATATCTTGCGAGAGGATTGAACACGGTTTTTGTGACTGATAGAGCCTCTTGATTCGTCCATATTGTCTTTTTAGGGGATCAGAGAAGTGATTCATGTTACAAATCTTTTCACAGCATTATCTTCTATGAATGACGGTCATCCACTCTTGTTAGCCATTCTTCACTAGGCAGACTCTTTGAGAATTGGTGCTCTGAGGTTCTCTGCCCACTTATGTGATTATTTGAATTATATTTTCTGGGGGGCTTTCTCTGTTTTTACGATCACAGCAGTGTGCTACTGAAAGTTCAGCTCACTTTCTAATAGCGGCTTTCATCAAGAGTACTTGAATCTGTGTCTTTAGACGCATAGAGAAGAATGAAATCGTAGTCCATCATGAAATCCAGAGTTCATACCGAAAGACATATATACATCAGTTGCGCTCGCGACTGAAGCTGGAGCAGGAATTAATTGCAAGAAGCTTTTTCTTAAATTTGGCTCAACGCTACTTTTGAAGACTATTGCTTTAGATTGGAGGACTGCTGTGCTCAAGTAGAGAACAACAATATGAAAAACTTTGTACCGTTCTGTTTTCATAAGTCCAAGTATGATCATCTACTCTTCAAAGCCCTGTAACATTCTTATCAAAGAGCAGTGAGATATCAAATGGTAAAATTCAAATGTTCATAGGGCCCAGCAATTAACACCAATCATCTGTAATCGTCTTTTCAATCAGGCTGTAGATCATTTTTCGAAAAAAGTCTGCTTCCCGAATAAATTAGTCTGCTTTCCGACTTGAACTTGTTTGTATCGTGCTTCGAAAAAGTCAAGGAAATATCAAGTCACCAAATGTTCAAAGATGGAAAATTAACCATTTTTGAGCTCCCTGGTCATACTCGAGCACTCAAAGCCACATTCAGAATAATGATTCTGGTCATTTCACATTTGCGGCCATTCGCATGCGGCCCCGCTTTGAGTTCAATGTCCTGCACACAGGCGCACTCCACGGCGATGCGTTTAATCACATTGGCTTTGGATGCCATAGATCGGCCTCTGCAAAGCTTCTATCTCACTATACTCTGCGCCACGCCGCGGGAAAAATCTCTCTTTTCGATTATTTGTCGTCTCTAGTGGTCCCAGTTTGTACGTGGGCGAGCTTTTTGGGTGAAACTTGGGCCGCCAGACGCGTTTCTGTCTGATCAATTTGAGAGAGTGCCAACAATGTCTGGAACAACGCTTTCGAGCAATCCAAAGGGGCCTGATCTCCCAGCAGAGTCTTCTCTCGTAGCCCCAAAATACAAGCCGACGTCAAAGAGAGAAATGCCGCTCTCTTGTCAGCGTTGCAGGCTCCGAAAAGTCAAGTGTAACTTTGCTCATCCATGCTCAAGTTGCGTGAAATTGGGCGTGGAATGTATAGCCGTGCCCAACGATATGCGGAAAAAGCGGCCGCCGGCAAACTACGTGCTGACGCTCGAGAAGCAGATCGACGCGTACCAGAAATTCGTGAGGCAGCTCGAAAAGATCGAGTCGCCAGAAGAGCGCAGTTCTTTTTTCGATGCCAACTTCGCTTCCGTGGGCTTGTATCTGCCCTATGAAGGCTTGGAAAGTTTTTCGGGAATAGCTGAAACAGATGGCGCAGAACAAGAGCCCGGAAAGCGGAAGCGGCGGGGTCTGACTGCAGAAACCGACGCAGAAAATGTGGCCTCACGCGATCCATCACACAAAACAGCGTCTTCGCCCACTCCAGTCAACAAGATCCGCCCCGTTTACGGGCCTACCAGCGTCTACGAGAACGATAGCGAGTTCAGGTCACGCACAAAGTCCCGCAGCATCATGCAGAAGAAAGAGTCGCGGGAATTGGCCACGTTGCATGCGCTTTCCAGGGACCCGGACGTGCTCCATTGCCTCAAGCTTTTCTTCACTTGGCAGTATCCAAACCACAACATGTTCGTGTTCCGCGAGGCGTTTTTCATTGATTTCTTCAACCCAACGCCTAATTCGCTCTATTGTCTGCTGGTGCTCGTACTCAGTGTGTGTGCTCTCGGGGCCCGGATGTCGGACGTAGATAGCATCTACTCTCGTTCCATCACGTACTATAACGAGGCGAAACTGTCGATATTGTCGAACCTAGAGCACCCGTCGATCACGTCCGTGCAGAGCTTCCTTTTGCTCGCCTTCTACGACATTTGCAACGGGCACAACTCCACAGGGTGGATGCTTTCGGGAAACGCCATGAGAATGGGCTTCGATTTGGGATTCCAGCTCAATCCAGAAGTCTGGTTTCTCAAGCATCGCGGGGCATTGAAAAAATTGGACGTGTCCATCAGGAGCAGAATCTATTGGGGCTGTTTCATGGCCGACCACTTCATCAGTTTGGTGCTAGGGCGGCCATCACTCCTCAAGCTTCTGGACGCTACGATCCCTGAAACCGAGGACTTACCCGAATTGGACTGGATCGACGAGTACAAGTATGTGCCTGAAAACGTGACGAATATCTCGGATCCGTTAAAGAACATCATCAACTTGATCAGCATCTCCGACAATATGCTCGACGACATTTTCACCCGGTCAGATAATTTTAATGGCGACGACTCAGGCCACTCGCAAGACGACTATAACTTGGTTTCGAGAATCTCAAAGCTTTTCGATTACAATGCGCAGATCCAGCAGTGGAAGGAGAAGTTGCCCCTGGACTTGAGCTGGGATCGGCAGAATTTGCAGGTGACCTCAGACAATCCGACGATCTCCGTGGTCCGTTACTACTATTACATTCTCATTCTCTGCTTGAACCGGCCGTTTGTGGGGATAACGCGCGACTTCAAAGAGAAGCAACATCTTTCTCCGGCATTCGTGTGTTCCAATGCCATTGAAGACTTATATGTGGCAATACAGAAGTTCCAAAAATCACACGGGCTCCGACGGGCCTCGATCTTCATTGTCTACTGCAGCATTCTTTCCATTTCCGTGATCTTGCTCACCTCCACTACCAACGTCTTAGACCCGCACAAGAAAACCCAGCTCAGATATTTTTTGAATGTCCTTGCTGGCTGCTCGAAATCTTGGGGGCTCGCCGAAAAATCACACAAAATGATTGCGCTCAAGCTCCGCCTTCAGTTTGCTGACGACCCGGATTTCAAAGCAATTGGACCTGACACTGCCAAAAAAACCCGACCCAAACGGTTGAAAAAATCATCAGATCCAGAGATCATAGCCAAGCCCGAAGACAACGTTCCGCATCAGGGTACGGAAGCCGCTGCTGGCCCTCAGCATTCGACGTTGCCCGCCGAAGTTGGGTTTCTGGAAACTTCTGCTCCGTACGAAGTTAAGGGACATGACGATAGCGCCCTACCAGAAGGAAACTTGGCGCTTGACGACGAGTTCCGCATGACCAATGCAGAGCTTGACCAAGCCAGCACAGAATTCTTTGGAGGACCTCCGGTATTAATGACGTCAGACTTGTTCAATGAAGACTGGGAGGCGTTATTTCCGGACTCGATTTTCAGCCACAAAATCGGGCAGCTGCAGTAATGAAAGATGGAATCTGTTTACAGTGTCCTCAACTTCAAACCTGCAGATCCCAAATGCTCTCGTCGACAAAGTATAGCCAATTGAAGCCGTTCCAGGAGCCTATGACCCCGACACCACAGTACACACTGACCATCATTAATTTCATAAACTCCAACTTCTTCAAAAAGTCGAAACGCAGCTCAAACACGTCAATCAAAGTGACTAGCACCGTCAAGGGGAGTAGCCCCAAAATATACATAGACGACACGCGGTCTATCAGGAAATAGCTCGTGTACGCCTGCTGGGAGTTCTTGTGGGTGGGGATCCGTACGACCTTACGAAACACAAAATAGTAAATGAAGTACCACAAAGCCGTGTAGATGGTCTTGACGAGCCACTCCTCGCACGTGAAAATGAGCGGGAAAAGCGAGACGTAGCCGCACGTGGCGACTAGATTGAATGAGCTGAGAAGCCGTTTGTCTCTTGTGACAAGAAACGAAAGCGGGAAAATCACCAATAAGATCGCCTTCTCGTGCACGTGCCAGCCAAAAAGAAACGACGCGTAAGCACAAAGCGTCAATGCACCTAGGAACCGCTCGTAGGTCGGCTGCACAAAAAGCGGGATGAGCGCCATGATCTGGTAGAACAAAGTGAGCAAGAATGTGAGCTTTGGCGTGATTTTCGGGAGCACCAAGAACAGCGTATCGCCCACAATCCCGCGCGTCGTCGAATGGAGCAACTTTGTCACGTCGAGGAGCCTTGGGTTGAACTTCAACACTCTCTGAAGAGGCACTCGAGTGATCGGGACATGTTTATACACCAGGAGCAACACGCGGTCCAAAAACGAGTAGACTGCCCATACGTTTGGCGCCCAGTATGCGTGGGTCAAGCCCCTGCTGAAGGGAAACAAGCGCAGCATGAGCTGAGGCATCACGCCATGGTATACAAACGGAGCAAACGCAAGAGAGAACACAGATACGACCACGGCCCCGAGCTTGAAAAGATTGCCCCACTTCACAAGGCACATAGCATTCGCCAACGCGCTTCGTTTTGGGTCGTAACTGATCCGAAGCGTATATGCCCTTAGGAGATAGACAAACACCGCAGGGGCCAAGTAGAGATAGATGTGCTTGAAGCAAAGAAGCACGGCGAAGCAGAGTCCACAAAGCACGTGTTTTTCGAGCCGCGCACAGTTAATCATGAGCACGAGCAAGCCGTACATCATGCCATTATACTGGAAGTGCACGTGGTCTATGAGGAGAAGACCAGGAGACAATATCAAGCTCAGGGCCACCGCAAACGCGCGGGATTGCTCCGTGGGCAGCGGCGACGTACGCACATACCACTGAAGAGCAAAGAACAATACGGCCTCGGTGGCCATGACGGATATCCGCTGGAAATAGACCGTAGGCATGCCATAGGTGCCCTTTTCCACGATATCTAGGCACCCGTCGGCCGCCACAAAGCGGGGCACAAGCTGCGAGAGAGCCCACTCAAAGTACGCGAAGAACGGCGGGTAGTCAAGTGTCCATTGGCTGGTGTTTTCCGTGTACCAATGCGAGATTGGAAGCTTGTTGGTGATTGCAAGCCAGTTCCGGTGCACATCGAAGTCTGTCGAGTGGTAGCCGACGATAAGAAGGCATTTGAGAAAGAGCGAGAGGACCCAGATGTTGAGGAGCGACTTTTTGCTGGTGTCTGGCTTGGAATCTTGCTGTATTTTTGGGGTCAAAGCGACATTAGAGGTATTGGGATGGTCGCTCCATACGTCATTGGCAGGTCTAGCAGAGACGGTGGGTTTTGCGTTTTTTACGGTTTTTGCGGCTTTTGCATCTTCCATGTTTAAAGTCGTTGCTGTGTGTTTGGCAGGGGCGGTAAGCGGGACCTTGGCCATGTTTTGGAAATTTGACAAGACACTGACCGAGTGAAAAGTCTGGGATTGAGTTATTGGCTGAAAGAGTCTCGCGTCTTTCGCGCAACGTGGACAAGAATACGGAATCGGTCCTGATTTTAGAGCCCAGGGCAGGGCCCAGGGCAGGGCCGCGACTATGGATAGGCCCGATAGGGCCACAATTCAGCTTGGGCCTGTAAGATTAAAGACATCCTTTTTAAAATCAGTTGATATTTTGGCGGTAGGGCCAGGACCAAACCCTAGGGTCTGAGAGTAAATATCGCTCATTCACGCATGCCTTGAGGAATACTTTAAGGCGCAATGTGCGTTCAAAAATTCAATGATTCACGTCTTCAAGTCATATTACATATCGCAATTTGAAGCGTTCTTCATCGATGCGAGAACCTAAAGATCCGTTGTTGAAAGTTTTTTATTTTGAAACTTTTTGAAAGGTAAGATTTAGTGTTTATGCCTAAAAGTGTTGTGTAATTATTCTTAATGAACCTTCCGCCAGACAAGTACTAAAAATGTTCGAATAAGTATATGAAAAAAAGAGAGAAAAGGAAGAGAAAAGGAAGAGAAAAGGAAGAGGAAAGAAAGAGGAAAGAAAGAGGAAAGGAAGTGGAAAGGAAGAGGAAAGGACGATGAAAGGACGAGGAAATGCAAAGTTAGATATATAGGAAGAACCCAAAAATTTGTCCTTGACTCCGAGAAATTTACTTCGATGTTGTATCACCAGTTTCAGTTCAAAGTTGTGGGTTATGCGCTTTGCTTCTTTGAGTTGACGGCTAAACATGGCAAGCTTTATGCTGTTTGAAGCCGCTCCTATCCTGGGCCAAATCTGACCTTCAGTGTACCTGGCGCATACATAATAGTTCAAGAAAAACACGGGCCTCCATACTTCTCTTGCAGTGTTCAGATTTTGTTCTTTTTCCGAAGCTAGCTCGTGGAAATCTTAATATACTCGGGTCAGCATATACTTTTGATAGAAAAGGTTGTTGTGTCTTAACCCTCTGCATTATCCCGGAAGTACTTGCAGTTCTTTAATGGAACAAGGGGCGATCCTTGATTCGTAAATTACTAACATTCTGCTAATTGAGAAGTCTGAGAAGTCTGAGAAGTCTGCTAGGTGGTCAAGGCTTGCTATCATGGCGGTCCTCGTGCGATCATCTCATAGTCGTGATTGTTTAGTGGATCTTCTGCACCAATGAGCTCTTTTTTCGGTGTGTCCTTATTTTTCTGACCGGTGGAGTTTATGTTGCAACATAATCACCGAGTCATACGCTCATGCGCTTTTGAAACCATATTGCACTTCGACTTGGCTATTGTTTATTTCCGAAACTGCTAATCTAGGCGTACCTTATGATTAAAATTATTTCTACAAGCTCGAGCAACTCTGAATAAGTCCATATTGTGTGTATTGGTCGGTCTTGAAATAACGCTAGTTTTATATTTCATTTTATCAAAAGCTCACGGTCCCGCGTCTTGAGCCCCACACAATAATTATTTCCACTTATCAAGTTGCCCCCGGCTTGGCCCCAGACCAATGTTCTTTCCCGATTCTTTGTCTTTCTTCATGAACTTTTCTATTTTCTTATTTTGGAAAAATTTGCTATTTTCATGTGCGTTGTATTTAGTTCTTCTTTGAGCTCTCACATTTAACATCTATCTTCTTTCTCTCCATGTTTCTCACTTTCTATGCCCAGTGGCCCACTAAACTCCTCGCTCTCCCTCACTTGTATCTCACGTCAATTCTCCTATAATCCGTAATTAATTTCGCACTTCTATTCGCACTTCTATTCGCACTTCTATTCGCACTTCTATTCGCACCTCAAGTCGTACTCCAATTCTCATTGATTTCTCACTTCTTTGCCACATATCTCCAATCTATTTCTCACTTATCTCCCGCCTATTCCTCATTAATCCTTTACTTCATTTCCTTCTCTCTTTGTATTTCACTTTTTTACACTACCAAAAAATGTTCAGGCGCTCGTACCCCGCCCTCGAGGAACTCAATGTGGCCATATCTCCCGAGCAACTCCAGATCTTGAAAAACCAGCTCGATTCGGAATCCCCTCCCTCGCCCCAGTCCCTGTTCAATTATGCTTGGGGGCTCCTTAAAACCACCTCGACAAAATCACAAAAACAGGCTTTGGAAATCATGGCGTCTTTGTACCGCGATGTCCCGTCTCTTCGGCGGGAGGCGCTCTATTATATGGCACTAGGGAGCGTGAAAATCGGCGAGTTTCTGAACGCCCGCCGGTACGCAGACTCACTCCTTGAAAAGGAGCCTGACAACGCGCAATTCAAGGCGTTGAAACAGGCGATTGACGACCAGGTCACGCAGGATGGACTTATCGGGCTCGGCATAGC
>JAKTYO010000035.1:6712-49684 GCA_030578735.1 Metschnikowia noctiluminum | reverse complement strand
TTGTTGAAAGTTTTTTATTTTGAAACTTTTTGAAAGGTAAGATTTAGTGTTTATGCCTAAAAGTGTTGTGTAATTATTCTTAATGAACCTTCCGCCAGACAAGTACTAAAAATGTTCGAATAAGTATATGAAAAAAAGAGAGAAAAGGAAGAGAAAAGGAAGAGAAAAGGAAGAGGAAAGGAAGAGGAAAGGAAGAGGAAAGAAAGAGGAAAGAAAGAGGAAAGGAAGTGGAAAGGAAGAGGAAAGGAAGAGGAAAGGAAGAGGAAAGGAAGTGGAAAGGAAGAGGAAAGGAAGAGGAAAGGACGATGAAAGGACGAGGAAAGGACGAGGAAATACAAAGTTAGATATATAGGAAGAACCCAAAAATTTGTCCTTGACTCCGGGAAATTTACTTCGATGTTGTATCACCAGTTTCAGTTCAAAGTTGTGGGTTATGCGCTTTGCTTCTTTGAGTTGACGGCTAAACATGGCAAGCTTTATGCTGTTTGAGGCCGCTCCTATCCTGGGCCAAATCTGACCTTCAGTGTACCTGACGCATACATAATAGTTCAAGAAAAACACGGGCCTCCATACTTCTCTTGCAGTGTTCAGATTTTGTTCTTTTTCCGAAGCTAGCTCGTGGAAATCCAAATATGCTCGGGTCAGCATATACTTTTGATAGAAAGTGTTGTTGTGTCTTAACCCTCTGCATTATCCCGGAAGTACTTGCAGTTCTTTAATGGAACAAGGGGCGATCCTTGATTCGTAAATTACTAACATTCTGCTAATTGAGAAGTCTGAGAAGTCTGAGAAGTCTGAGAAGTCTGAGAAGTCTGAGAAGTCTGAGAAGTCTGAGAAGTCTGAGAAGTCTGCTAGGTGGTCAAGGCTTGCTATCATGGCGGTCCTCGTGCGATCATCTCATAGTCGTGATTGTTTAGTGGATCTTTTGCACCAATGAGCTCTTTTTTCGGTGTGTCCTTATTTTTCTGACCGGTGGAGTTTATGTTGCAACATAATCACCGAGTCATACGCTCATGCGCTTTTGAAACCATATTGCACTTCGACTTGGCTATTGTTTATTTCCGAAACTGCCAATCTAGGCGTACCTTATGATTAAAATTATTTCTACAAGCTCGAGCAACTCTGATTAAGTCCATATTGTGTGTATTGGTCGGTCTTGAAATAACGCTAGTTTTATATTTCATTTCATCAAAAGCTCACGGTCCCGCGTCTTGAGCCCCACACAATAATTATTTCCACTTATCCCCCAGACCAATGTTCTTTCCCGATTCTTTCTCTTTCTTCATGAACTTTTTTATTTTCTTATTTTGGAAAAAAAAAATACTGTTTCACAGACTTTGCTATTTTCATGTGCGTTGTATTTAGTTCTTCTTTGAGCTCTCACATTTAACATCTATCTTCTTTCTCTCCATATTTCTCACTTTCTATGCCCAGTGGCCCACTAAACTCCTCGCTCTCTCTCACTTGTATCTCACGTCAATTCTCCTATAATCCGTAATTAATTTCGCACTTCAATTCGCACTTCAATTCGCACTTCAATTCGCACTTCTATTCGCACCTCAAGTCTTACTCCAATTCTCATTGATTTCTCACTTCTTTGCCACATATCTCCAATCTATTTCTCACTTATCTCCCGCCTATTCCTCAATAATCCCTTACTTCATTTCCTTCTCTCTTTTTATTTCACTTTTTTACACTACCAAAAAATGTTCAGGCGCTCGTACCCCGCCCTCGAGGAACTCAATGTGGCCATATCTCCCGAGCAACTCCAGATCTTGAAAAACCAGCTCGATTCGGAATCCCCTCCCTCGCCCCAGTCCCTGTTCAATTATGCTTGGGGGCTCCTTAAAACCACCTCGACAAAATCACAAAAACAGGCTTTGGAAATCATGGCGTCTTTGTACCGCGATGTCCCGTCTCTTCGGCGGGAGGCGCTCTATTATATGGCACTAGGGAGCGTGAAAATCGGCGAGTTTCTGAACGCCCGCCGGTACGCAGACTCACTCCTTGAAAAGGAGCCTGACAACGCGCAATTCAAGGCGTTGAAACAGGCGATTGACGACCAGGTCACGCAGGATGGACTTATCGGGCTCGGCATAGCTGGAGGCGTTTTGGCTGTGGGGCTAGGGGTTCTAGGCGCTGTGGTTCGGAAAAAACGGTAGACGGGAGAGCAAAAATAAGGGTTTTTCCATTGGATAGGGCAATGGCTTTCGAGAGACCAAGACCTGTCGGCTGTTTGACGTTTTTTTGCAAAAATGTGTATTAAGTTGTTGGCAAAGCTTTTCTGAACGACTGTGTTCATCGTGGCTCTTCGATTGAAGTCTTGACAGGATAAAATGGCTTGAACAGTGTCCTCCACAGTTTGTTCCGGATAAGATAAGTGACGCTGTCAAACATTGCAATTCAAGATCGAAGCGAAAAGAAGGCCTGCTGGTTTCCAATCGCACTTTTGTGCATTTCGAAGAGTCTACTTGTTGATTACAGATTGCGTGAGTTACTCAGTGCTGTCACTCCAATCAAATGGCCTCCTCGTCGCCCATACATTTGAGAAAGCAAAGCAGAAACTGCAAAAATCGCTGGGATTATTTTGCTGATGTGAAAAGTCAATATGTCGCCTAACGGTCGATTTTGACGCACTTTATTTCCGCAGGGTCTTACTTTGCTTCGCTCACTTCGCCTCTTATCGGGCCCTTTTTTGCAAGACCGAGTCTCCGCCTCCAAAGCAAGTTCTGTCCATTTTAAAGATGCAAAGGCCTAGAGTCAAAAGAGATATACTCTTCGCCCAGCAAACCAATGAGAGTGAGATGGGAAACAAGCTTTTAAAAATTCACATGTTCTCTGAAAGGCTTTTCATATCATGACGTCCATTCGGCTTTAAATCCCCGCCTATCAATTATTCTTACAGTCGTCTGTGACTGTAGTTTAGGTCATATTCTGACCAGATATTTGTCATCAACATCTTGACAATGTCCATTTTCCTTTGGCGAGATCAGAAAGCATAACCAAAGCTTGTTATTTCCAAGTCTGTTGCAAAAGGTTTTGCATAAATTTAGTAAAAATTCTTTTCAAGCCGCAACCAATATTTACGTTATCATGCTGAGTTCTCAGTCCGCCATTCTTGTGTATGAATCGTCTATGAGTCAACATCAGTCTATGTATGAAGCTCTACTTCAAATTTGCCAGCCTTAAAGATCAATACGTTATGGGCTGCCCCGCGCCGAGGTTTAACTCACTTTTCAGAGGCAAGCAGCACAAATTATAAGACGAGTTGAAGTTCCGGGCCCTGACGACATTGAGTTCGTCCCACGTCACGTGATTTTCACGGTGCTTTACTGATGTCATCTCGGCTTCGCTGACAGTAAACGCACATGTTGACCAGGTTCTATAGAAGATATCCTCGAATGCCAAGTCTCATCTGGGTAATCCCCTCATTTATTTTTTAATTCACTGGCACCACCCATTCAAATTTTTCTCGGCGCAACTGTATTCAATTTTCATTCGCACCTCACGATCGTTATCAGTGATCTTGATCTCTATCAATCAAATCGATCAAACACATACCTGAGGCTGCACTCATCCCGTAGAGTCGCAGATCATTCCACAATTGTTTCATTCTCCTTTTCTTTTCGACTCAACTCGAACTAATTTGCTTTTCTTCTTTCAATGGACAACAAGCAGCTCGGTCAGCGCATTGCAAATGAAGTTGTCGCGAGCTTCGGAAAAGTCAATGTCAAGTCCGGAAAGCCCTGTGTTCGGCTGAATGGAGTCTCTGAATGGACTGTGCTTGCTGGGCTTGTCGCAATTCAAGATGATGATATAACTGTGCTTACCTTGGCCACGGGAGTCAAGGCCATGCCCGACTCTGTTCGGCTGTTTTCCAAGGGCTCGATAGTTCACGACATGCACGCAGAAATTCTCTGCTTGAGAATGTTTAACTGGTATGTGATGGAAGAGATCAAGTGTCCAAAGAAGCGCCGGTTTTTGCGGCCAATCGGGGCTGACAATTGTAATAATCTGGGTGTGAACGGAGTTGAGTATCATTACAAGGAGAACTCACGATGGTTTCACGATAATGGCCAGACTGAGAGTGACCGAACCACACTACGGCCCGAAGCCCGCTCTCTCAAGCAAGCGGAGGATTCCATAAAAACTCAACTGCTAGATCCTCAAGTGACTGTTGTTGAAATTGAAGCCACCAAAGACTGCCAAAGCCTCCTAAGCCCTCGGTTTGAATGGAACCCAGCGATAAAGTTGGCTCTCTACATTTCCGAGCCGCCTTGTGGCGACGCGTCCATGTCTCACATTTCACAGGGCGAAGCTGCGTGGAAGACCGATGCAAACGAAGAGTCTGTGGCCAAAAAGCAGAAGGTTGTACGCGGGCGTGCGGGCTTTGATAGCGTTGGAATCGTGCGCACGAAACCCGGACGTGCCGATAGCCAGGTCTCGTATTCCAAGTCTTGTTCCGACAAGCTTTGTGTGAAGCAGTATACCGGCATTCTCAACTGTATCACAAGTTTCTGCGTGAAGCCGATTTATCTCGACTATTTGGTCTTAGAAGAGAGAAAGCACGTGCAAGCAGATTTTGCCCGATGCTTTGAAGAACGACTTTCGATTAAACCGCCACGTTTGTTGCAGGCACTCACTTTTGCCGAAAATAAGTGGAGTTTTTCCAAAGAACCAGGGCGAGTCACGCTGCCTGTGAGCCTCGTATATTGCGCCACGACAAAAACGGCACACGTGCTCAATCAGGGAGTCAAAAACGGGGCTTATGTGAAGAACAAGCACCCAAAAGCGACCGGCGAGAGTCTTATTTGCCGCCGCAAATTGTGGGAACAGGCTAAAGGTGAAATAGCCGATTTTGATTCGTATCAGCGACTCAAATTGTCATGTGCTAGTCGTGAAGACCAGAAACAGACGGCACGTTCGATCTTGGGGCTGTGGCCCTCGTGTCTGAAAGACGACTTCTGTTTGTGATCGATCTAGTAAAAACAGAATGCGAATAATTGACGAATAGAAAAGAGGTGAGTGAGAAAGAGGTGAAAGAGAAAGAGGTGACCGATAAAGAGGTGAAGGAGAAACACAAAGAAGACGGGAGGAATCTTGTAATGAGCGGTGATGATGCGAAGGAAGTGGGAAGGAAGCGAGACATGAGCAGGAAGTAAGCGGAAGGCTAGTCGGTAATGAGTTGGGAGGATTAGGCATATTTGTCAAGCCTCTCCCTTGTTCAATGAAAAAAAACAGACAAAATCGGGCAGCTTTCTATCCGCCGACATAAACAAAGTGGTCGGAAACGGATCAAGTGGACTGAATAAACGTGACAATTTGAAAGATGATTGAAACAAGGACGGAATCTTTGAGTGAACGCCGTCTCGAGTAGATGCTTCAAATTAAGATATATCAATCGTATCATTACTGAACTCCTTCATGGCCATCCAAAATGCATCAGTCATCACATACATCAGTCCACCAATCAAGTTCACTCGAATGAGCAAGCCCTTTCAGAAGCCGACTAAATGCTCCTAGGCTCCGTTGACAACCGATGTTTTTGCAGGACTTTCACTCGACTTACTGACGAAAAGAAGAACCTGCAAAAAAAAAAACATTTCACTCAAACTGCACAAAACCGTTCAAATCTTGGAATTCCTGCTCCTCAATCCAGACTTTGCTCGGCCTTCAAGAAGCCGTTCTATTCCAGGTCAGAGCCCGATCCCAGTTCATCACCAGAAACTTCTTGCGCGGCATCTACTCCTGCTGGTCCAAAAGCACGATTGGCGTACTCTGCACTTTCCAAGAGCGCCCGGAGTTTCTCGTCTCCGGCCACATAATTCACAGGCTTCAACCCGGACTTGTCGACAATGGTCACGTCGCTTCCGGCATCAATCAAATTGTCCACAATGAAGAATCCAAACTCGGGGTCGTCGGCGGCAAATTTCACCGCCAAGTGCAACGGCGTGTCGCCGTCTCTGTTCAAAGGGTCGATTTCCACACCCTCAATATCAAGAACCATATCAAGAAACTCCCAATTTCCTTTTGCCGTGGCAATATGCAAGGCGGAGTTTTCTGAAATGACCTCTTTTGTCGCGTTGATCAAAAGCGCCACTTTGGCATGGTCGTCGCCAAGATCTGCCGAGATCTGCTGGAAAAGTTCGCTGTTGTTGCGGCGGGCGCTTTCCAAAAGCTGTTCTTTGTAGCTGGCTCCGTCAGACATGGTACTTTCTGATGGTGAATGACGGATAATATTTCGCAATTAATTCTGGGTGGATATCAGATGGTTTCAGGTGTTTTAGGTGGAATCGGATGAATTCGGATGGATGCAGATGTATGCAGATGGTTTGTAGTAGACTGTTGGATCAAGTGGGATTATTTCTGATGAAAGAGGGGTCTAAGTCGAGATCTGCTGCTGGATTCCGTCTGTTGAAACTCTGCTGGATAAATATTGAACCGCCTTGGATTGCTGGATGAAGCCAACTAGAATCACCTTATGAGGTCTAGTTTTCAACGGCCTATCTAGGGAATTTTGATCTATAACAGACGTTATTTACAAGCTGTGTGTATATGTGGCCGATTTATGAATATCGAATGCCGATTTGGTCTTTCTATCAAGCTTGTGTTGTTTTTGTGGGATTTCCACGTTGTGGCCTGGAAATCTATGTGTTGATTGAGGCACTAAAATAGAGTGGCCCTAGTAGCCCTAGGGCCTGGAGCCAAGAGGCGCCGCAGGGGAAATTGGTCCAAAAGGGGCCAATGGGGCTAAGGGGAGAGGTCGCGAAATGGGGCGGAGTCTCGACTGTACAGATTAGAAAGAGCAGGGAAATTAACGAAAAGGACGAAAAGCATGAAAAAGATGAAAAGGATGATAAAAAAAGCGAGAAATGACAGCATATGGAAATCAACAAAATAAAATATATGCTATAAAGGTCAAAAGTGTACAATTCGACTGTTGAAGAAAATCATAGAGACTTCTTTCGAAAGATACTCGGGACAAAAAGAGAAAGAGAAATAGAAGATGTGTTTGGTTTGGGAAGAAAAGCACCGTACACCAGAAAGATTTATACGTTGAGAGTAGAAAAGCGTCAGGTAGTGAGATCAGAAAAGAGCCAGGCAATGAAAAATTAAAATACAAATGTGGAGGCAAGTTTGAACAAAACAGAAAAAAAGCAACATGGACATGGCTCAAAGACAAAAGCTCAGGCTGTTGTCACAGTACGCAGGCTGTTCATGTGAACTTCTGTTTTTTTTTTTTGTTTTTTTTTTCTGAAGATTCATCATTATCTGCTCTTGTATTTCTGGGCAAGTTCAAACGACATCTCTTCTGATCGTGTCTGACAAGTGGTAAACAAGCAGAGGTGGGGAGCGGTAAACACTCTTGAAGTGTTGAAAAATAGTGGAGAGTGAAAAAAACCAATAAAAAAAGATCTTCGGAAATTATTCAAAGAATTGGCGTGGGTTCACTCAATGCCCAAGGTGGGCCGAGGCAGTGGACTTCAAATAATAAGCTGCGGGCATTGGACTAGATATACATTTTCAGCAACAAATGTTTGAAGTCTTTGAGAAGGACTGGTTTCATAATGATGTAATTCAAACGGAAGTTGTAAATGAGATAAACAATAAAAGATTATAACATATCAAAATGATTATGGTAAAACAATGAAGATAAGTAATAAGCTTCTAAGAGCATACAGCTCAACTCAAATGAAGCCAAAGTGGAGCCACACCGAATCGCCTGGCCAAGCTGAGACGACACGCACACCAATGCAAATGAAAGTTGATTGCCGAGAAGAATCTTCGGACCGGACAGCAGAAAAGTAGGAAAAACAATTATTTCTTATCAACGCTGAATTAAAGTCGGCAGGTAAAATGCGCCCGGTCTACTAAGCTCGACCCGCTCAAACTCGAGAAAGTGAGTTCCAAAAAGTGTGTCGCGTAGCTTCCAAATTCCTCGACTGATGAATTAATAAGCGTCGCTCAGAGCAAGCCAGATTCCACTTACCTCTACACTTCGATGAAAATTGTCCATAGCCTTTACGTTGCCTCTGATCCTGACTCATTTTTTTCTCACATCCATGAAATTGATATCCGATATCGGCATACATCTAAAGTCCAGAAAATAACTACTCGTCATAGACTTTTCGGACCTTGCACATCCGTGGACCCAAAAGCTAGGTTCACACCCGAGCGCAGGGCGTGACTTTTTTCTTTTGACTGCGAATCGCAATCCAGAATTCACTTATGACGGTCCTCCATATTATCCAACGGTCGATAAATAAATAGCACAGACACCGGTAGAAACCGACCTTGAGACGAATTCCCCTTGGCTTGTTCCAGCTCTATATACTTTATAGGCATTTACTGACGGGACACAGACTTCTGGATCTTCGAAACAAAAAAAAATCTTACTTGTCGATATTTTCTGAAATATCTACTACTTCCATCACAGAGATCACTATAAACCCATACGAACCAACCTCATATCTCAGAATGGTCCAGGCTATCATTGCACCTTCGATTCTCGCGTCCGACTTCTCGAAATTGGGCTGCGAGTGCCATAAAATGTACGATCTGGGCGCCGACTGGCTCCACATTGATGTGATGGACGGCAACTTCGTGCCCAACATCTCGTTGGGTCCTCCCATCATCACCAGCTTGAGAAAAGAGATCCCTCGGAAAGAGAAAAACACGTTTTTCGACTGCCACATGATGGTGGCCAATCCCGAGCAATGGGTCCCGGAAATCGCAAAGGCTGGCGGCGACCAGTATACCTTTCACTATGAGTCGACGGAAAACCCTAAGGAGTTGACTCGTTTGATCAAACAGCATGGAATGAAAGCCGCCTGTGCAGTCAAGCCAGGTACTGCCGTTGACGTCGTCTATGAATTGGGCGATCAGTTGGATATGGTGCTTATCATGACCGTAGAGCCCGGGTTTGGTGGACAGAAGTTCATGGCTGACATGATGCCAAAGGTCGAGAAGTTGCGTGCCCTATTTCCGCAGTTGAATATCCAGGTCGATGGTGGTTTAGGAAAAGACACTGTTCCCGTCGCAGCCGAGGCAGGTGCCAACGTGATAGTGGCCGGAACCTCGTGTTTCACGGCACCAGAGCCAGTGGAATTCATCAGCTTCATGCGGGATACTGTCAACAGCAATTTGAAGGCAAAGGGGCTTTACACGGAGAACTAAAGTCAAAGGAAGTTTTCTGAGTTATTGGCAATTGGCATTGGCATGGGTGGTAGATGAAGTGTCATAATTAACCACGTCGTATTCTAGATTAAGAGACTCGGGGCCCGAGAGGGGTCTGCTGGCGGAAGAATTCAGTAGGAGCCCAATTAGATTGGAGGAATTTATCATAATTAAAAGACATAACCGACCTTTTCCCTCTCTTACAATTTAGGTATAAATGGATAAGAGATCCAAAACTTTTATGCTCCGCTCTCTTTTCTCTTTCTTTCATCTGACTAGACCCGGTGGAAGTTAGATGCCTTTGTTTCAGACAAGCAAAGTAACTCTTCCTCGAAACCAAATAACTTTCTTGTGCACCGTTCATCTGGATTAGTGCCATCTACAATTTTTTAAAGCCTACCCCTCTTGCATCTATCACAATCTGAATCACATATGTATTTCGATTTCTAATATACACGTCGCAAAAAAAGCGACATAGCTCGGCTCCTTCTATACACCTTGAGCCCATTGACAGCCACCAAGTCCCCAAACCCTGGAAGAAATTCAAAAGAAATCTTGCAGAAATCTTGAAGAGATCTTGAGAAAATCCTGAAAAGTCTTAGAATGCCTGGACACCAATCGTCGTGCCCTCTCCGGTCGATTCTAAGGCCATGGCACTAGCATTGTGGTCCTCCACCGCAGTCCAAAGAGCTTGTTTGACTTTATCCAAATTTGTCTGTGGCTTCTGCTTCTTCTCGCGTTTTTCAGAAGGGGCCATGTCAATTTCCATTCCTTCGTTTTTGGCAGCTAAGTCAAGGCTCACCTGCTCGTTTCTTTTGGCAATGTAACGGTTATTTCTCTCGAGTTTTCTCGCTCTCTTTTTCAGGAGCGTTTGTGTGGTCACGCCTGAACCCAAAGACTCTGGGCCCGTATACAAGGTAAGACCTTTAGGGTCAGTTGGTCTTGGAGCAGTTTCGGTATTGTATCTTCCGGCAGAGGATCTAGTAGGCCCGACATTTTTCGCTCTGAGACTTCTTTTTTTGGAGATCATCCCGGAATGACTGGCTCTATTGAGCTTTCCCAGGGGCTTGTTCACACTGTTTCTCGAGGGCATCTTGGTTTATATGTTCTTACAAACTTTCAGAAAGTTGTACCGAGATGAGATGACGCAAAAAAATAATCCTGCGGCGTGGTGTTCACTGTGCAGGCCGTACACCATGCCAGAGCCGGAACTGGCTCAAGCCACGGCGCGTATAGTGTCGACCACAAAAGAAATTACAGGCGGTGCGGCATGACGGCTGTTGAGTTTGTTGGCTTCATACCTCGTAAAGATGCAAGTGTCTGCATGATTATGCAAGAATGTCTTCAACCCAGATAAATGAGCCATTTTTGATTCTTAGATTGAGTTCGGCTGTCGTAACAAGAGCGTGTGAAAAGCGTTGATGGTCGGTACAGGGCCATCCAACGCACCACCGACAACCATTAAAAGATTAGCAGGCCAAAATGCGGCCACTTTGAAGTAACACGGTGGGTGAGATGTTTGAAAGGACCGTCAAAGTGAAAAAACATAAGACCAAGTATGCAGAAGTTACCGGAATCTTGAGATGCTACGACGAGTTAAAATAACTTGTGAGCAATTTCTCAAGACCTTAAGTATGAGCACAGACGGAGACAATTGACCACTCATTTACGTGGTTTTCCGAATATGTCAAAAATATCCAAAAAAAACTTCTTCTCTTTCTTTTTTTTTGAGGGCATATACGACTCATGACCATAGCAGACGTTTCAAGCATGAGTTCTTCCAGGTTGACATGCTCATTATATTGATCGATATATTTTGTCGATCGTCACTCCAGCTTTTGTTGGTGCAATGAGCGGAAACCTCACTTTCGTTAATCACTTGGGTGAAGAGGCTTTCTGAAACGCCTGAAATACCACGTTTCTCTTAGCTTACGAAAAAGAAGTCAGAAGGCTGACTCCCAGCAACTGTAAAATAACGTGGCTCGCAATTTGTTGGTCAGGATGCATTTCTCACAGACATATCCATCAAAATCTCTCGAAGTCCAGCTCAAAGCCAAAGTTTGGGACACAGTCTTTCAGTATCAAAATACCAATCGCCGGATCGCAGGAATCGATCTTTACGAGTATGTGACGCGATTGTTTCTAACAACTTTCAGCAACGGTGTTACTTCTTCCCCATGTAGCGCCCTCCTAGATCGATTCATGGGGAAGCGCTCAGATTTTTTGTTGTGGAGCTGGATGTAATGTTAAAGAGCTTCTTCAAGAGCGGGACAACTTTTGATAAAAATAGTTTCGCTTACTCACTCCCCTCATCCCTTGTACTTCAGTCTACTTTTGGTAGGACACTGAGCTAGGAATATTGATGCGAAAGCACTTAAGCTTGATATAGTTACATTTATTCATCTACTATACGTCAAAAAATTTCAAAGACCGATACTTATTTACTTGGAGACATTGGTAGCTGGAAGCATAGGGCGGACATACGCAGTACAATGCTTGTGACTCAAATCTAGGAGGCCTTTCCTCAAAGAAAGAAAAAAAAAACCATTAGTCTCATTTAATCTTTTCTTAGCACGGACACAAGAGACTCAAACAGCCTTCAGCGCAACAACAACACAAGATGGCGGCACAGCATCCGCAAAAACTGCTGCAACATCCTCCCCCACCTCTCTGGGGTTGTTGTTGTATGTAAACTGGCGGCTGTTGTTGATAATAGCCCTGTTGATGGTAGCCTCCTGGGTGGCCGTGGTGGTGATGCTTGCAAAATTAGTATTTGTTTTATATTTCATCATGGAAGTGCGCCGAAAGATTTGTTTGGAAAAGTGACTCGACATAGCCCTAGACTGTTTTGCCTATGAAGAAACATCAGAGACTCTCGATCAATGAAGTGAAGAGAAAAAGAAGAAACTTCCTCTATAATGAACAAGGTACTTTCTTTAATTCTCAATTCAAAGACTTTCAAGTTTTCTTGAGCCCTCATTCATAGAATGAGTCAAGTCTTCATAAAATGAGTCAAGTCTTCATGAAATGAGTCAAGTCTTCATAAATTGCGTCAAGTCTTCACAACATTCGTATTGTCAAAATTTGTCATGTCAACATTCGTTTTGTTGACATCAGTCTTAAGTTCTTAGAACTAGGTTTTGGATGCAAAAATGTGTCTTCAACGTAAGACAAATTGTGCAGTACCGAACTTCCTCACTGAGAATTTTGCCACTGATATTGACGTACCATGTATGCGGGTTTTTGAAATTTCCGAAAAGAAGTTTGTGATCTGGGAAATTCTATTTTAATATAACAGACTTGAGCTGATACGACGAGTGACATCTGGAAGTGGCTGAAATTTTTGCAGAGTAGATTATTTACTTGGATACACTCCCTGTAACGTGTATGCAGTATTATCGTCGTTTTTCTGCCACGCACTGCCCTTCGGGACGCCTTGTTCGGTGACCCCTGTTACGTGACTCATGCTTGTGAGTCTTGGCACCCGCCGTCTAAGCCTTGGTTTAGCTAGCAGTTTGCTTGATTGAAATTTGTATTTCTAAAACTTGGAAATTTTTCTGCTGGTAAAAAGATACAGCATTAATATGATGTTTTCACAAGGACTGTCTAGACTCAAAACATAAGACTGATAGCTTTTTTTTTCAGAAGAAAGCTATCATTGTTTTCTGTTGACAATCAAACGAGCTCCATCTACATAGGTTCGCTTTATGAGTTACACATCTCCGACATGTCTAGGATCCCCGATTTATGTAAGAAAAAAAAAAGAGCGTTGTTTTCAAAAGACATAGATTAATGATTTGTTTTGGAGACACCCTCCTCACACTAGCACGTTGAAAATCTCAGTAATGTATTCTTCACGGACTACGAACTATGGTGACTAACTCAAAAGACATGCTCTTTTTTGTTATACTCCTCCACGAAGGTAAGCGATTCTCTGGCCTGCTCAGTCTCGATAACGATGAGCTTTTCAAGTTCTGGATGGATTCCAGACCTGCCACCACTTTCCAACAGACCAATGATTGCTTCAAGTTTAGCAATCTTTTTGCCATAATCGTTGTAGCGAGGCTCGTCAAATCTTTGCAACTGGAACATACACAAGACCTTCAAATTGGCGTCCAAAGCTTGAAACAAAGTGTCTTCACCTGGAAAGTTGCAATCGCCAAAGTAGTTTTTGAGTTCCACGCCTGTTTTCATCGTAGAGTGTAAGAGAGAAGCAGCTTCGTATTCCTCCACACAGAATCGCTCTGGCGCCTTCTGCTCCATTAACTCCTGAACCTCTTCGAGCCGCTTCCAAATTTTCGGTGACTCTTGCTCTTCAAACCGTTGGTAGTCAACGTGGTCTTGCATGACCATTTCTCTGAACTTCTTGAAAACCTCCAAGAAGTATCCACCCGCCTCGACCGTAAAGTGGTCATTTCTCAGTATTGCGGATGTTTCGACTTGAGAGCCATCTCCTTGGTTTGGAGCTTGGGGAACGATGGCATTTTCATTTTTCTCAGGATCCGTAGATCCTGGCGCAGCAAGAGCCGAGGAGACTGCCAGCAAGAGCAAGAAGAAACAAAGTTTCATGATGTGATTCAAAACTAAATCCATGTAACTAAGCCAGATATCCACGGCCTTTTTATATTCTTTTCCATCCTCACATTATCCAAAAATATACTGGGTGAAAATCCAACGTTATTCCCTTTTCGCGCTTTCCCTCTTCTTCCCGCATCATAATCCCATTGTTATAATATGTTCTACCGAGTCAACAAGACTAGACTTCTTAAAATTTGCGCTTCCAGTCGCTTCACGAGTTGCCGATATGCTCTTTGCTTTTAGCGAACTCGCGTTCTAAAGCACTTCAATATCTCTCATAATTCTCGGTCATGCACTAAGGTACTTATCCAGACAAATACAGATCTGTGCTTCTTTTATTATCTTTCTCTGCCGTTTTTTGCAAGTTATTCACTATTCAAACTGAGCACAGTTGGATTTCAAAATCAACCGCATATGCGGAGGAACATATTAATGGTAGAAGCTTGTAATTCCATTGTTGAAAGAGCTTTTTGTGAGCTTAGATAGGCTTGAAATTTTTCTTGTGGCTGCCAAGATTAAACTCCCAAAAACTCCCAGAGGCTGAGAAAATAACCTATCCAGATCGTGCGCTATCAAAATGCTAAAGTTCCCTGGAAATTGTGGCCTTGTGAGGGCCACGATTCAATAGAACCAGTACCGAAACTCCTTCGCAATTGGATTCAGTACGAATGTCGGGATTCATGCGATATTGCAAAACTAGAAATAACTTAGTAATAGCCGAATACAGAATATAGTGTCGGGCTAAGAAAACGTAGATGTTTTCGAGTCCTGCCTCAAACCTCATTCTAGGCCTATGTTTTCATTAAGGTCGCGCAACCGTCAGGCCAGGGTATTAAACCCGTGCACCTCGAGCACAATGGACAGACAGTCTGTTATTCTTTTGTTATTTTGCTTTAGTCATGTATTCGTACTATATATATCGACCTGGATCTGGCCTAGTTTTGTCCACGTGATGGATTCTGAGCTGTTGAAGGTGATGCAGTTCTCAGAACGTGAATCGAAGATAGTTGAAGTAGTTATGACTCACATGCGTATAAGCGCAAAGCAAATAACCTACAAGCGCCAACATACCTTCTTCGGTGTCTTTTAAGAGTTTGCATGATATCTGGTTCGACCTTTTCCTCCTCAGAAATTCTTCTCGTTTTCACTCTCGAATTTTCATCACCCAGGTTCCGAGGCATTAAACCATAAGAGAGTAGCTTGCGTTTATCGAAGGGTGGGAAGACGTCTTCGAATTTTCGATCGCTCTGCTCGTATGTAGTCTACTATTGTTTCGTATTAAAAGATGTGATAGCAAGAGCAACGTTTTGATAAGCGGAAAATTGGAACACGCAACGAGGGAATATCGTGATTTTCTTGATAAAAGAGATAAAAAAGGCGCTTATCTTTTTCAAATTCTTTCAGTCTCGTTGGATTCAGCTGTTGTGTGCCATTTCATTCACGACTAATCTTCTTCTTCCGGTTGATCCTGAAACACATCTCCACTATTGCAACCGCATGCCTTCGTGCTTTCGATTGTTAACAAAGGAAAGCTCACGGCGTTTTCAGCATGAAAAGTCGCTAGCTCAAACGGCGAAAAACAATGAAAAAAATACTGGGTCATTGTTTGGAGCACAAGATCGCAATCCTCGGAGTGTAAATCTTTGCCTTCAGAACAATGGAGGCCACTTGGCCCATTTCAAAACCTCATATAAAAACCAGTTTCCACCTTAAAGTCAATTTTTATTCTTTAATTTTCCTGTTGCCTCTGAATTCACTCTTTTGATCAAATTGCAAATCGTCATGAAATTCATTCTTGCCCTAGTCACTCTTTTGGTGACGGTTCATGCTGCTGGACATTTAGATTCAAGTAGCATCAGCACAGAACTGCGTCCAAGGTCAGAATCTGAGCCTGAAAGCGGCCGGCTTGATACTGAGAGATTGCTCTTTGGGACTTTGAGTAGCAAGACAAATGAGGGTCTTGGGTTTACTAGTGAGGAAAGATTGGCATATGCCAAACACTTTCAAAACTGGTTGACCAGCAGAAAAGAGGGGGAAATTTACCCGGCTGATTTCCGAGCTATTATTAATTCTGCGATATTAACTGCAAACGAAGAGAAGGAACTTGCTTTGACTGATGATAGGGAACTCTGGTTGAACGGGATTCTCGAAGGATTGATGGACAAAGAAAACCAGAAGGACGTATTTAATATTCCTCGCGCAAGCCCGGGCGAATCCGGAAATGTGTTCAATTTCACTTTGTCTGATGGGCTGATGCCTTTTCCTTTGAACGAATCCTCTTTCAGCGATTTGAAGATTGACACTGACTTGCGTTCTTCGGGTGCAAATCCATCTACTGGAGACTCCAGACATCAGCGGAATTTCACTAGACTCGATGCAGCTTCATTCAACTCTACAACGAAAGGATCAAAGAACGCCTCAAGTGGTCTGAAATTGTCCGGAAAAGGTGCTACTATGTCCGTTGGAATATGGAGCGTGATTTGCGGGGTAGTTGCTGCCTTGATTGTTTGAGTGAAAAGTTAACTGGCGATGATCAAAGTTTATGGGACCTGAACACAATACTGTAAAATGACACATCTTTTGAGTAAAATCAAAAAATCTCCGCATGAAAAGTTTTTCTTATATATCACATTCAGATTTTCAAAGCACTTTCACCTCTTGGAGCAACTGACTGATCGCTTTTCAGGTCTTGTTTCTTCAGTAGCTTTCAAGAAGAGCAACAAAAATAAGAATGATCTCGAACCTTGTCTCAAAGTTTGCCTGTTTATCTTAATTTCTGCCTTTTAGTAGTTTTTTCGTGAGCTCTGAGTCAAGATTGCGTCATAATTCACAAGTCAGGTATGAGTATCTTGATGCAAACTCTTGTTTTTGCCACCAGGATATATAGTAGACACATCTGAGCATTGTGAATCCTTCTTGTGACTCCGTTTCCCCGCTCGGTAAAAGTTGTGTAAAAGCAAAGTATCCAATTAGAATACACATTCAACATAAGGCCTAGACTTTGCGGAATGTTTGCTCTCGCCGGCCGTTTTGACCCGTTTCGAGAAACTCCAATATTTCATTCTCGCTTTCAACACCACAGAAAAGGTTGACATTGATTTCCTCATTTCGGGATAGTCATCAGGCAGCTTAGCCAAATACGGAAAGATACACATCCGCCGATTTACATAGCTTTTACACATGGGCGAGTGCACCTTACAAAATAAATTCGAGTTGAAATTTCAACCACTTAAGTGCAGCGCTGAGAATTTCCTCTTTTGTCAAATAGCCGCATGGGAGAATGGAGATGCCAAGAATTCATATAGTTGGGCCAGGCCCCACGCGAGACCGGACAGCAGCCCTGTGATTGTGCTCTAAGTTCTTTGATTGCTGAAATGTGTGTGGTTTGATCAATTGCGGGGTCTCCGGTCTTCACCGTACAGCTCAAAAATCACACGACACATGACATTTGAAAAAACAATTATCATAGCCACTAGACATATTCGAGGGATAGTTGGCCACAAGCCGTCGTAAATTCTTGGCAGGCGTAACAATGCACTATCTAAATTTGCAGACATAACTCAAACTTACTATGACTTCGGGAAAAAAAAAAACTCAAAAGTCCCGTTCATTTGCTTTTCTCGAAGCACGTTTGAAATAAAACGAGTTATCTGTCTTTCATCTAGAGAGCTAATCCATTGCTGAATTGTCTTGTGGCTCATGCTGCTGCAAGCAGTAATTTCATTTACGACGCAGCAAACTTAAAAAAAGAGGCGTGCTTGCACATGAAGACAGGAGACCCCGTCTCAAATTTTCTAGAAGCAATGCTTGAGCGGCTAAATCAGAGCAATGAAAAAAGGAGCAACAGAGCAACGAAGAAATGGAGCAACGAGGCACCGAAGCATCACAGCGCCCAGGTAGTCACGCGATCAAAGAACGCATGCATGTGTCTATAGAAATATATATATGTGGTCTAATCTCCGTACAGGGTTCGATCAAACACTAATATACCATAATAAACATGCATCTCTCGCTCTTCCAATTATCCGTACTCCCCCTTCTTGTTGCTGCAGACCAGGTATCTGATTTGCTCCAGGCTTATTCTACTGTGCCATGCAGCGATACTTCTGCGTTGAGCGACTGGATGGCCAGTTACACAAACGCTGTGGACTCTCATTACAAATCGAAGTACGAGGCGAGTGCCTCCTCTGCAAGTGCTTCTGTTACTGACTCTGCTCACTCATCAATGGATGCTTCAATGCTTTCTTCTGTGCCCTCCAGTGCCACTGCCACCCATAATGGAGGTGAAGGCACACACAGTTCCGGAACTTCCGAGGGTTCCGGAGCTTCGACCCATCCCACATCTGCCTCTGGATCAGGCTCTGCTGGCGAAACTTCTGCAACTACAGGTGCCAACAATGATGGAAATGGTGGAAATGGCGGAAATGGCGGAAATGGTGGAAATGGCGGAAACGGTGAGAATGGCGGAAACGGTGAGAATGGTGGAAATGGTGAAAACTCAAGTGCCAGCAATGGTGAAAATGGCGCCACCTCTGATGCAAGCAATGGAGCCAACAGTGGTGAGAACACAGCTACAAACTCTGGTTCTAATACTGGCTCTAACACTTCGGCTGGATCTGGCTCCACATCGGCTAGTGCTGGCTCTGATTCGAACTCTGGCTCTGGCTCTAATTCGAACTCTGGCTCTGGCTCTAATTCGAGCTCTGGCTCTGGCTCTGGCTCTGGCTCAAGTACAGAGGCTGGCTCTGGCTCAAGCGCTGGTTCTGGTACTACAACATTCTCTGGCCTTGGTCCAAAGCAAGCCTCGGCAGCTTTTGGCGCCGTTTTTGTGGGTGCCGCTGCTTTGTTGATGTAAATCTAGAAGCTCAGCTTCTTGAAACACAAAAGTAACCAAAATGTACATGAATTAAAACAGGTAAAATCCCGCTCAAGGGAGTCTCGATGAATCTTTTGTAGTAATGATTGGGGTAGAGGTAAAGCGAGAAGGCAGGCTGTGTTTGGGCTGTACATTTGAGGATTACGTCTGAGGCTTTGAAACATCATGCTTTGACTTTCATAGCAATACGTGGGTGCTTCAGTGAACAGTCGGATACCTCTCGTTTCAAAAATTCAGAATTGCTTTCAGTCCTAGTTTTTTACCCTAGAATTGTCACAGGACTGTTTTCGACAAAACCACTAGTTTTTTTTCAAACAAAAGCTATGGAAGAACATCAGTGAGAAGATAAAACAATACGCGGTTCCTCTCATAAAAGGCTTTCTTTTTTTTTTTATCATAAAAGCCTGGGGCAATCTTTTACCTTAATAAGCTGAGCTAGTACGTAGTTCTGTTCTTCATTAACGAGCTCATCGACAGGTCTGCCGAACATTTTGCCTGGAATAACGTTTACGAGATCTAATACAAAGCTTCGATCTACGTGTACTTCATGACGTTTCCAGTCTAGCTCCAAATAAACCTGAAAGGTCTTTCAGGATATCAGAAGTTCAAAGCATTTGGCTGTGCAAAATCATTTCCCTTAACACGATCTGATTTATCCTCGAGTGTTAGAGTGAAAGTTTCACGGATTCAGTGTGAATAATCTCACTATATTGCTCTATATACTAACCGCAAAAATCAAAAAAATCAAAGAATGGTGATTCTTCGACTCGTGGTTCGGCCAGAAAGCTCAATCGTGATACAGTCTTTCTACAAAGATCAAAAATAAAGATAGCAACAATTTTCTTCTTTTTCGCCTTTTTTTCTGTGATCTTAATTTTATTCACGCTCGACCAGAAGAGTTTTGATTCTCAAATGTGAGGACGAAATCTGCAAACAGCACCGCCCACTAGCCACTTCCTCCTTGCTAGCATCAAATCTTGGTGCTTCCATCTAGTTATCACAAGCAAATAACAAACAAATACTCAATATCGGCCATACTAAAATTCCGTACGCATTCAAATGAGAACATCAAGAATATCACAATACGAATATTCGATGTCTTTTCCGAAGCTAAGAGGGTATGGAAATTTTCAAGTATGGCTTCTATATACACTGACAATTCCATCAGCTTAACTCCGGCGTACTTGACTATGTCGGCCGGAAATAGCATGTGAAATAATCAAATCTGTGAGTTTTCGCCCGTTGTTCAAACGAAGCTTCCGCGGCGCGGTCAGTGATAACAAAAATACGGAGCTCACGGACTAAGTAATAAAGAGTGGCAGTTCCATGCGTCAATTCCTGACCATTGTGTTTCTTTTTTATAATTTTTTCTTTTTATTTGAGAGCCTTCGATCACGTATTTTTTGTGTGGAGGCTTCGCTCGGAAAGAGACGTCATCTATTGTTTTGATTCGTCAGTAATGCCGAGTCCATTGAGGCGGGCACTCCTCGATATTCTTAGGAGGCATTTGTTTTGAGCTTCTTTCGTAGTCTCTAGACGCCATTCGAGAGAAAAAAAAAAGAACAGTTACTAGTTGCTAGTTGCTAGTTGTTTAAAAGGAAACATTATACAAGTGAGAAAATGTGGCGAAGAGACATCATGAAGAGTTTAGCATAAATTGTAAGGGTCTCGAAACAAACGTATACTTAAAACTGAAAAGGAAGAGTGTCAGCTGATTTTCTCCGGTCACGACATATCCTTATCCTGTTTCATTCATTTCTTTTGTAAGCCTTGGATGGCTCCGTTCGCCCAAGCGGTACATCTTACAAATTAGACTCAATAGGAATTAGTGAATGAGACAGAAGAATAAGAACTCGAAAAGGCCGGGCTATATGGCTAGGTAATAGCCCGTCTCTCTCCAAAACCTCGATTGTGGGCAAGTGCAATGTATAATTCAAATTGATTCCTTTGAATAATAAATTACAAAGGATGCTAACTTGTTAGAGCTGAATGTATGAGTGCAAATTTTCAAAACGCCAACCACGAACATCAGTTCAATTCTGAAACAGGCGACCCTCTAAAACGTAAATGCTCCGAGAGGGAACATCCCACAAACGTGAACATAATTAATTAGTCAAATCTTCAAGGAATCCTGTCTTCAAAAAAAAATGGAAAGCTGCTAATCATTCTTGTATCTCGTTTAAGTTCTCAAAGGAAAGGATCGGTATTCTCTCTCGACTCTTCGGCCAAAAAAAAACCTACTCAATTCGGCAATTTTCCGCCCGAATCTGAAAAATGTCGCAGGCGCAAATGAGCCGCGCGTGTCACCCCGCATTTCCACGCATGCACCTTGAGCTGCAAAACGCATGAGCTCACTCCAGAGTATAAAAGGGGCAGGCCGCCCACATATACCGATCCTCGGCTTCCAGGTTTTTCGTAAGAACGATCCGTCTTCATTCTAATAGTCATGCGTTTCACTAAAATTTCCTGTTTGGTCATTCCAGCACTCGTTGCGGCAGACGCACTCTCCGATGTGTTCAGTGACTTCAACACGATCGCCTCCACAGATAGCGCGGCGCTCAGTAAGTGGGTTCAGAGCTATGCGCTGGTAGCCGAAAGCTACTACGCGTCAATCTACTACTTGATCCAGTCACAGATCGGTGCTTCGGCGACACTGGACGCATCCTACCAGAGCGAATTGAGAGCCCAACTATCGAGTGTGACTGCGAACTTCGACTATAGCGACTATTCGCACGCTATTCACAGCACCGATGATCTCAACTCCATGTCTGGTCAGGTCACAGAAAGCATCAGCGACTTTGCTCTTTTCTCGTCGCAAATGGCGGCTGCGAGTCTGATTCTTGCTGAGGCTCTGGCGAGCTTAACCATGAGTTCGGGTGTATCCCACACGGGATCTTCTGGAAGCGACGGGTCTTCTGGCTCTGGCTCTGGCTCTGGCTCCGGCTCCGGCTCCGGCTCAAGCTCAGCCTCCGCCTCGGGTCCTTCTAGTGGACAAAGCTCTCATTCAGGGTCTGACTCATCCCACGCCTCTGGATCGGGCTCCTCCCATGCCTCGGGCTCCTCTGGCGCGACCTCGGGCGGCTCCAGCTCCTCTGGTCACTCATCCAGCCAATCTTCTTCCAAAGGCTCCTCGTCTCTGGGAATGGGCGACGTTCAAGCGCCAATGCTTATAGGAGCCGCTTTGGCTGGACTTTCTGTTCTTCTCTTGTAGGGCGGCCTTGCCTGGGCGAAACCCTTGAATTTATAAAAAGCTTCCAACACATCTAGAAGAGGCCTGAATTATTGGTATGTAAGATAATATAGTCAAATTTGCTCGAAAATAGAGTTATTAAAGGGCGGACAGACAGGCCTTCTTAACATTTTCATGTCATCTCTCAGTACACATACTTAGTACACACAGCCGGCTATCTTGATAATACTGAAAACGACATTAAGAGCTTTTGTTCCCTCTAAATATTGAATCTCTTTGGTCGTCTAGGATCTCAGTTCGCCAGTCTCCTACCTCTCTCCTCTGTCTCCCTCTCGTCAATCTAGCTCATTCAAAAAGTTCGGGTTGTTCGCCAACTTCATGCGGAACTTGTCCCACCAATTGTCAAACACCTTCATGGGCACTTTCCCGGTGGCATCTACAAAGCCACCCAAATAGTTGTATGCATGCTTCACGATCTGATTGGCCAATGCAGCAATATCCAGTGGCGTCTTGGGAGCAGTAGGTGGCTGAGCTTGAGGAAGCGTAATTGTTTTCTGCCGGCTTTTCTCCTGCAGCAAGAGGGCCTCGGCTTCAACCGTGGGTTCGATCGAGATCCCGATATTAAGGGTCGCGATTTCGCCGGCAACGGCCGGCTCCGCGTCGTTCATGATATCGTCATCATCTAACGTATGAGACATGGATTGCAGCCCAGAAATACTGGCATTGAGCCGAAAAATCGACGATGGCTTGTTGGGATTGAGGCCTCCTAGTAGCTTGAATTCGGGCAGCGTGGGGAGTTGGAAATAGACGAGGGCGGTGAAAGCTGGATCGACAAAGTCCGTCTGTGGAAGAATGAAAATAGCCACGTGACTTATGTTGCTGGCATTGGGGATGCTGAACACGTACTTGTTAGGCTCGACTTGTTGAGCCAATTGCATGGGTCTGCCCGAGCACACCGCACCAAACATTGGAGAGTATTATAATCGTGGAAAGTTTGTGGTTTTTTTTACAATACCAATGGAAATGATGTTAAATTTATCTATGGAGGTTTTCGGAAATATCGATGATCCAATTGCCGGATCCTGCGTTTTATCTGTTTATCAGCCTGTATCAGGTATTGATGAATCTTGATCACTAATATGGACGGGTCGGCCGGTTGCTTGCCCTAAGTAAAATTTCGCGCGCGTGGTCACGTGCTCTTTCAGATGGACCGAGAAGATTCCCGATTGATTCTCAGCTGACGTCCCATCTCGTTCCCGAAATCTTTTTTTCCGCTTTTCATTTTATTCTCAAAACCTATGAGATTATCTTATGAATTGTTGTTAAGCTCTGTCTCATAGATCAACACCTATGGCTCATATCTGTTCACCTTCGCTGACCAGTGATAATAGCTACGATAATAGGAGACTTGGATTTTGGACAATTCCTCAGGGTTCCTCTTGACGATTTTGAAGGATTCCCGGATCTCCTCGTGAAAGTTTTTGGTCTCGTGACAATGGCGCAAAGGCTTGAGCTTTTGTGACGGCTCCAAGCACATGAATTATAGAGATTCCGGAAGACTGAGGAGCATGCCAGAAGTCTGGTTATAGGCTTCCAAGTCTGAACTCGAGAAAATAAAACCCTCTCATTGTAGCTGGATGATCACTTTAGAAGAGGGCTGCTAAGCTTCGGCAATGGGCAGCTTTCGATACTACCGTCCTAGATTGAACACGCTGGACATATTCTCCATCTTTGAGCAACTAGTTGCATAGATGAATATGGTGAAGAAGCATCGTTACATTTTCTGTAAATCACGTAGGCCGATTCATTCTTTTTTCTCTTCTTTGTGTTGTGAAGGACTTTATGTGTCTCAAGAGAATATTCTTGTTGAGTTAGCCTGCCGGACGAAGAGATAAGTCATCATTCAGAACGCACCTCTGGTGTGGAGTTATTGCATCTACAACGTCCCCATCACTAACAAGCGCTTCATATCTGCAGAAGTTAAATCATAAGTGAAGTTCTATGTTTTTGGGGGCCCTTAATATTGTCGTATTGTGTTTATACACCAAACGTTTTTAGTTCCGTGATGATTGGAGTCTTCGAGATATTTTTTATAAAGAAAATGTCGATAGCTCTTTAGTCCGACCTCTATTTACCTCCTTCCGACTTCTTATAGTGGCTCTAATAAATCCTCTTTCTGTTATTTCCTCACGACAAGCCAGGTTGTAGCTAGCCCGCCCGCAAGCATGACGACCTCTGCCGTGCCGTCGTAGATCCGATTTAAGTAGTCAAATGTCACGTTTTGGTCTTTCATAACGCCACAGTTTCCGTGCTCACCCCAGCCCCACGCATAAACTGAGTTATTGGCTAGAAGCGCTAGTCCATGTTCACTTCCGACTTCAAACGCTTTCACGGGATCTGGCACTTCGTATTTGAAACACTGGCCATGCAGATCGTTGCCTAACGATTTGATAACAAGAGACTCTTCGTGACTTTCCAGATTTGGACAAACAGTAGCATAGTGGATTGACAGCCACATGGCTTTCACGTTGTCTGTACTTATGTCCAACTCACGTGATCCGACGCCATAAACTCGGACCCTGGGTCCGGTCAAGATCGTAGAGTCTCTGCCCAAAGCAAAGCTGTGAGCAACGTCAAAAGCGAGATGTTCCGGCCGCCAGATTGCAGGCCGCGGTTTACTTTTACCAGAAAACGTCAATACCGGCTCCTGAGGGCCAAGCTGGCCTTTTCGAGCGGCTCCCCAGCCCATCCACCTACCGTTTTTGAGCTTGACCACACAATGGCTGACAGAACACTTGATTTCTGACAATTCGGTATTTTTGGGTAGCTCGATCTTCTCGAGCCGCTTTGCATGAGTGCGGCCTTCGCCCAAGCCAAGCTCGCCCTTGGGGCCGAGCCCACAACTAAACACTTGATCATCGTAGGACCATAGTATAGAATACTCCCATCCGGCAGCCACGCTCTTCCACTTCCCGGGAACAGCCGTGAACGTTCGGAGAGTCTCGGGAAACTCCACTCCGCATTGTCCGTGTTCGTTGTTTCCTGCAGCAAATAGCTGGCCCTCTGGATATAGAATGAAAGTATGGTTTCCTCCAAAAGCGAGCGTTTTCGGTTTCATGCGGGCGAAGCTTTCTAGGCCCGGCACGTGCTGTAAAGTGTTGTGGTCGTCGTCGTTCCCAAGACCTAGTTGAAACAGACCGTTTGATCCACACGCTAGAATCTGGAACGGCATGTTGGATATAAGGTGGGTCCAATGTTAAAGGTGGAGTTCACGGTGCAGGATCCAGCCAATTGAGCTCGAATTGAGAGGGGGCCAAGCAACTAATGGGGCCTTGATCTATCGAGTAATATTTTGACATTGCCGGAGATATTGGTTTTTTTTTTTTTCAGACATGAGACATACACATATGTATGTGTGTATGTAAGTATGTATGTATATATATATATATATATATATTTCTATGTGTACATCAGTAATGGCAATGAAATCTGCTGTTTTCTGAAAGCGTCATTTGTTTCGTTTTGACTGTGAAGAATTTTTGGCCTGATTCTCGTGCCGGTCCTCCACGAACAGCTGCAGTCCAAATTGCGAAAGATGGCATTGAGGGCAAATCGTATATCAACTTAACTCAATGAATCTTTCCATCACATGAGTAAAATGTTTTCGTGGAAGTTACTGTGGATTATTCCGAAGCGTTGCATATCTAAAAGGAGCTCAGATTTGCAGATTTTTCGGCTCTACTATTTTTTCGAGTGGTGTATCATTGTATTCTAATGCGTTGAGGACCTAAATTTTTTTTTGCAAATCACAAGTGAGCAAAAGAACGCGAGTTGAAATGATGAATATTACCATGACGAAGTGCTTGAACCTACACAAAAAATAAACATTTGAAAAAAAGACAATGAATCTTAAAAAAAAAAAAAAGACAACAAAAAAACAAATTCGTGGCATTTTTTGAAAAGCTGCTTGAAGGTTATTCTTGTCGTCACAGATCGCTTTCCTAACAGCGGTAGAAACCTTTTTGGGTTAATTCACGACATAGTTGAAATCTTCACTTCCGTTCTGCTCAAGGCAGTCCAGCTTCGGCAGCTTCGCACTCTTGAAACCAAAAAACTCAGCGCAGGGCCAGTGAGCCACATTCGCTTTGATGATAAGGGCCTAAATTACACGGACTAAACGAAATCGAACTAGCGCCCCCGCGCCACTAATAGAAAACTTTCTCTCGATTGAAAAACTCCATCTCACTCTATCCTCTCAAATCCCTGGTTTCCTCTACATTAGCTTGTTTGACATTTTTTCTCGGGGCAGGCCCTGTATCTTGCCTGAATTGAGAGTCGCGTCGCGTGAGCCTAATTCAATTTCAAGCGCGTCCCATGGCCATTCCGAGATCTTCACCCAATTGAGAGCAAGAATAGGGCCACTGCCTAGAAGCCACACCAGAGTCAGATTTGTAGCCAGACTGGGCCGGACGCATCAAGATTGTATACAAATCAATCATACTCGTATAGAAATCAATTTTACTCGCGTAGGGTTCAACTGGATTCACATAAAAGTCAACTGTATCCATTTCAAAGTCAACCGAAATTGTGTAGAAGTCAACTAGATTCGTGTGAAAGTCAACTGAATTTGTGTAGAATCAACTACTTTCGTACTGAAGTCACCTGTCCTTGGATACCGCTGTGATGATTTCAAGGTACTTCAAGTGCAGAGAACTCCGCCACACGGATACCTCGAATACTTGGAGCCATGACTATATCATAAATTACAAAACAGCCCTGGCGTCGAGCCCCAGGACCCAGCACGAGGCTTGAAAAAAAAAAGGACCAAGTTTGATTCCCTTTTGCAATTGCATGCCAAAAAATGCCTGGGCTAGCTAGGGCCGGTATCTCATAGATGCAAAAAAAAAGGGTTTATTCAAAAAAAAATAAAAAATGAAAGAAAAAAAAAACAGAAACGCGCGCCGATCCATACTTCGGTCCTCATCTTCTCACCTCCAGCACCTTATCTCAATAAAAAAAAAAGATACAGCATATCATAAACGGCATTCTTTATTAGACAGACCAGCATTCACAAGCTTCCAAACATTTGGAATAGACGAACTCATCTTCTCTCCACAATCTGTTATGGATCACACGCCGAAACGGACCGCAGCGCAGGATAAATTGCAGGTCCCGAGCTCGTCTCCAATCAACGGAAACAGCTTAAGTAATGGCCCGAAGTCAGGACACAAAGAACCTGCCGCAAACGCAAATGGTACTAGAAGTGACGACAAGCATAAGGCGGAGATGCGCAAGCGGTTCTACGCACACAAATTCTGGCCCATCATCAGCAAGCGCTTCTACTACCTCACCGAACCCGAGCTTTTCAAAGCAATGGTAAAGGGGAAGGGCAACCTCCGGGAAATCAGCCAGTGGCTTGCGGAAAACGTCTCTTTGAACGAGCGCTTGCTGCAATACGACGCGGCGCAGCAGGCGAAGCGGGAAGCCGACGAAAAGAGCCGCCAGGAGTCTCAGAACCATGTGCACAAACAGGAACCCCAGCGGCCCCTGGCGCTGCAATTTACCGAGGGTTCGCGGGCGGGTGATATCCAAGGGGCTTCAGATATTCCAAAAACGTCAAAAACTTCAGGCGCTTCGGTTTCTTCGGGGACTCCGGGCACTTCTACGAGACTCGGGAGCCTTCAAAAGCCGGGAAACCAGGGCAAACCCGGGATTTCTGTAGAAAGATCGCATACAAGCCAGCGCTACGATGACGAGGACGCGTCGCCGGTGAAAGCCGCTGGCAAGGCACGCCAGAAACGCAGCGCAGCGTCGATCGAAACAAAGCCTGCTGCTCCAGACACAAAGATCCATTTACTGAAGCCAAAAGTGTCCATTTTAGAGAAATATCGCATGCGGCAGCAGCCCAAAATTGATCACATGTTTACAAATCCGAGCGCAGACAAGGCCCCGAAGCGCCGGCGGCTCGTGCGTGCGGGTGACGTCGACCAACTTGTGATCACAGACCTGGGTACTGAGTCCTCTGCCACAGACGTTTCGCGGCCGCTGAGTAAAGCGCCTGTTAGCGCAAGCACCCTGCAGATGTCGCCGGCAGAGCGACTTGCGCAGAAGTACTCGTTTCACGACGACAGCGTGCCTCGACTCAAGCACGAGAAGCCCATGGATGTCGTGGACGTAGAGGCCGACGAGTTGGACTTGCTCGAACAGAAAATACGCGCCAATCGCAAAAAACGCAATGCCGTGCACGTGGTCAGCGACGGGGAGCTCGAGGAAGAGGTGTTCAGCGACGACATGTCGGAGGAAGACGAGGCCGCGTATCAAACGGGGCTCACGTCGATCGACTCCCAAATTCTCGAGTTTCTCAACCAGGCGCCCGTGACGGACATTGCAGAAATATGCAATATTCCGCCCAACACGGCCGAGCTCGTGGTGGCCAAGCGGCCTTTCAAGTCCATTTACAGCGTGGCTGAAGAGTCGTTCGAGGAGCGCACGCCAGAGCCAGAGACCAAGAGGCGGGTTCTGCGGAAGCCTCTTGGAACCAAGATCATTGAGCGCACAGAGTTCAGTTTGAAAGGATACCGCGCAGTCGACTCTTTAGTCAAGCAATGTCTGGAATATGGGAAGTTGATCTCTCGCCAGATGCAACGGTGGGGTGTCAAGGTGACAGGCGAGGGCGAGTTGGACATGGTGGATGTGAATATTGGCGGCGAGAGCAAGAAACTGAAAGAGGCCAAAATTGAAGGGAACGGTGCTCGAGAAGAGGAAGCCTCGGCAGAGAAAGCGGCAAACGAAGCGCCTTTGGCTAATGGTAAAGAAGTGGAACCCGCGTCCACCGCTGTTGGCGGGTCTGACGATGACGACGATGATTTGGCGACAGGCACGCGTGGACTCACATACGTGAAACACAAGCCGACGCTTCTAGCTCCCGAGGTCGAGCTAAAAACCTATCAGCAGGTGGGCATCAACTGGTTACATTTGCTTTACAAAAACAAGCTCTCGTGTATTCTTGCTGACGAAATGGGGCTCGGCAAAACATGTCAGGTCATTTCGTTCATGGCATACCTCAAGCTGACTGCTGCAACCCAACGCCCACACTTGGTTGTTGTGCCTTCATCCACTCTCGAAAACTGGTTACGTGAGTTTCAAAAGTTCTGTCCCGACATGGTAGTCCAGGCATACTACGGTCTGCAAGCTGAGCGTGAGGATTTGCGCTATGAGCTAGCCGAAGGTGGTTACGACGTGTTAGTCACCACCTACAACTTGGCTACGGGTGCTGCGCCCGACTTTAAGTTTTTACGCAGTCAGAATTTCGACATGATCGTTTACGACGAGGGCCACATGTTGAAAAACTCAAACAGTGAGCGATACAATAAGCTCATGCGGCTCAAAGCGGGATTCCGCTTGCTTTTGACCGGAACACCACTTCAAAACAATTTGAAAGAATTGGTTTCTCTTTTGGCATTCATGCTTCCTGATTTGTTTGTCGAGAAACGCGAAGATTTGCAAGGGCTCTTCAACAAGACCGCCATGCTCAACAGCTCGAAGGATTACAACCCGCTCTTGTCTCAGCAAGCTATAAACAAGGCTAAGACCATGATGACACCATTCGTCTTGCGCCGGAAAAAGGCCCAGGTGCTCAAATACCTCCCCGAAAAGAGTCATTACGTGGCTAGGTGTGAAATGACCCCAAATCAGAGAGAAATCTATGACGACTTCATCAAAAAGGGTAAGGCAGTGCGAGCTGAAAGAGAGCGCAGGAAGTTGTTGACGGGGAAGGAGGCCGAGGAGGCAAAGGCTTCACCAGTGCAATCGTCTTCCAATATGATGATGTCTTTGAGAAAAGCTTCTATGCACCCGCTTCTATTCCGCAGGATTTACGACAATGACAAGTTGAAGGAAATGAGTGCGCGGATTATGGGAGAGCCTGAGTATCTTGAGGCCAATCGGGATTACATCATTGAGGATATGCAGGTGATGAGCGATTACGAGTTGAATGGCTTGTGTGAAAAATTCCCCAAGTCATTAGGCTCTTTCATCTTGGAGGAGCTGAGGTGGCTTGACAGTGGAAAAGTCACCAAATTACTAGAGATCGTTCGTGCAGTGATCGAGCGCAAAGAAAAGGTGTTGGTCTTTTCGCTTTTCACTCAGATGCTCGATGTGCTCGAGAAAATATTAAGTTTTGCCAATATCACCTTCGTGAGATTGGACGGTCTGACAACTGTCGACACAAGACAGGATATCATCGATCGCTTCTACGAAGACGAGACAATCCCTGTATTCTTGCTTTCAACAAAAGCAGGTGGGTTTGGTATTAACTTGGTTGCGGCCAACAACGTGGTGATTTATGATCAGTCCTTCAATCCACACGATGACAAGCAGGCAGAAGATAGAGCTCACCGAGTAGGACAAACGCAAGAAGTTTTGGTGACAAGACTCATCTCCACCAACACAATCGATGAAAACATTCTTATGCTCGCTGAAAACAAGTTGCAGCTTGATCAGTCTATAAGTAACGAGCCCAGCGACTCTAAATTCGAGGAAAAAGCTGCTTCCATGTTTGAAAAGCTTTTATTTGAAAACTAGCGAAAAATGAGTACGTGTCTGCTAAACTACGTCTTGACTGTTGTTAAGCATGCTCATGGAGTTGAAACCACTTTAAAAGCGACCAATTAATGACAATCGGAGCGAGCGGTATTGGGTGCAAATTGGGGCGAGAAAAAGAAACGCGGAGCGTCCGGCTCGGGCCAATGACCATCGTGTCACGGTGCACGGATGTGACGACAATGCGATCGCTAAACGAGACACTAGAGCCTCATCATGATCACCAATTCCTTGTCATCCCAGTCTTTCTCCGTCCGTGCTGCGTCATGTTTTCCAGAACGTTAATCAGAAAATCTATGATTAAAGCCCTACCCAGGTCTTCTATGCGGGTCTCGCCACTTTTATCCTGGACCAGAAATCTTTTCATCCAGACGGCAGATACGCCAAACGAAAATGCTCTAAAGTTTTTGCCATCAATGAAGATATTGCAGGATAGCGAAACTAGAGAGTTTTTGAGTGGGAGAGAAGCGGCGTGCAGTCCTTTGGCTTTGAAGCTTTTCACGGTTGATGGGGTTAAGTCAATCATGTTGGGCTCCAACTTTATTACTATCGAGAAGACTGACGAGAGCTTTGAGTGGGCGCTTCTAAAACCCGAAATATATTCGATATTAACTGAATGCCTCACAAACGGCACGCCTATCTTGACGGAATCAGAGCTATCGAAGGATATTGGCTTTAATGAAGAAGATGATGAAGTTATTGCCATGATCAAAGAGCTCATTTTCACCAGAATCAGGCCTGCGATCCAGGACGATGGCGGTGATATTGAGTTTGTCAACTTCGAAGAGGATACCGGAACAGTCTTTTTACGCTTGAAGGGAGCTTGCAGAACGTGCGATTCTTCGTCCGTGACACTAAAAAACGGAATCGAGAGTATGTTGAAGTACTACATTGAAGAGGTAGAGGAGGTCAAACAAGTGGAGGAACCTGTGGATGAGGCGGAGAAGTCATTTGTCGAGTTTGAAGCGGCTCATATCACCCCTAAATCAAGGGAGGACAGCAGTACACTTCCCCCATCTTTGTGAGACTCTTGCAAAGACCTGCATCGATACTATTTAATAGAACAAACTAACTTACTCGCTGTTTGATGTGTCCGAGAGTCCAAGCTGTGCCGGATGCTCTTGCACATTATGGAGATTGTAGCACCCGGGATAAGGATAGTAGTAATAACCAAAGGGCGAGTACATTCCCGGATTCATCATCGGGTGAATTTGCTGAGGGCCATCAGAGGACCTTCTGGGCAAAAATAAGTTCGAAGGTCCATTTACGTCCGCTAGTTCAGACAGACTAGTTTCGAAACGGGCGAGGGGAGGCGGCATTGGGTAATAGACCGGGTTCATGAAGAAGCTTTCGTGAAAAGGCAAAAGGGGCGCACTAATGCCGGGACCAGGCATGGTTGGAGCCGAAAGCATTGGCGGAGAAAGTCTTGTGTCGAAGATAGCGGGCGAGCTGAAGCGTTTTGCCAACATATGGTATCCTTGCGGGAGCTCACCTCGATATGGGACCTCGGACCCAAGGTTGTAAGGGATGACTCTCAGACCCTGGCGTCTCAGAGACGTAGGATTCTTTTTTTGGATGGCAAACGACGACTGGATATAGATTTCGGGATGCTCTTTGTACTTGAGGACCTTGTTGTCGGTTGCGATGATAGCACGAATCGCCATCCGCACGTCTTTGTAAAATACAAAGCCAAACTTGCCAAAAGACGGGTCTGAAGTCTTTGAGTAAAACTGTGGCTTGATGATTTTGGCAGAATTGATCCCGTCCGGGCCAAACTGGCCCCAGAAGCTTTGCCACTTAGCGTCGTCATTCTCGAAAAGTAGCGGGAGATTGTTCACATACACATTTGTCTCTTGGTAATTCAGGTCCCTTGTGAAACGAGGAAGAAGCGACTTTTCGAGTAAGTCCTTGTGCTTTTCGATCTCACAAACTTGGATCTCCCGAGGGGAATCGCCGGTCAATGCCACGAATAACGACAGAGAATTGTCCAAAAGGGAGTGTGAGTGTTTTCTCTGGCACAAGGAAAGAATGAGACGAATTTCCTCATCTTCCTCGATTGAGCTTTCTAAAGAATCTGTCCTCTGCTGAAGGTCAGTAATATCTTTTTCTGTAAAATCACGAATCTCCGCGAGGGTCATGCTGCCCAAATGATAGAGGCACTCAAGCACGTTTCTCAGAATATCTTGGTGGTGTGCAAAAGCTATGTAACCATAGCCTTGCGCAACTAGACCGTCACTATTGCGCTTGTGAAGTGGGATGTACACTGCGGACAACTCTCCAAATAAGGCGAACTTGGAGAGAAAGTCACGGAGAGTATCGAGATCGACAGGCTGACGGAAAAGCTGATGCATGTTTTCTATGACGATGGCATCGTAAGTGACGCGATGCTCTGGATGGGGTCGAAAGTCGCTCAAAACGTCCTCTGCAGTTTCTTTTGAACAAGGATCTGGCAGATCCTGATGGGCATGGGATTGGCGTCGCTCAGAAGAGAGTTCCAACTCCGAGATTTTGTGAAGACGAGAATCGTATCTCTGGACGTAAACGCCTTCATTTTCATGAAAAAGTGCCGTTTCCTTCTTCAAAGCTCGAATATACTCGTCGACTTCATTGGAATGGTTTAAAACGACGAAAGCGGCTGATCTATCCTTTGAAAAGCTGATTTCGTTGTATCCGCCAAGCGACTCTTCTTTCGTGATTTTGCCAAGCGCAGTACGGAGCAGGGAATCTGCCTGCTTGGTCTTCAATCCTTGAATAAATATGGTTCCTGGGTACCGTGAATCTGCACACTGTTCGCCAGCCTCTGATTCGAGCGTCATGAGTTCGTCGAAGAGTTCTGCTACATCCACCAGAGACGCGACGTTGAGAATGTTGGTGGACTCTTTAGCCATCGATGATGTAGATTGAGGTTTCGTGCCCGTTTCCAAAGACAACCGAGCTCAGGAAAGCAATGCAAAGCTAGAAGAGAGGGACAATAAAAGGCTGCCTGATTATTCTTCGGAACCTGGATCTCCAGAGTTCTAGTCAGCACAACGAGGAGATTTAGCAACACGGAAATCTCTTGCACAAGTGCTTATTGGAGGAAGGTGAAGCGTCTGATTGTGTCATATACTCCGCCTCTATTTTCGAAGGAGGATTCTAACGCCGTTCTGTCTTTAGGCTATATGCAATTTCCAGATCCGAGAAAAGCCGGGTTTGCTTGCCGACGGATGTGATATCTAGCTGTTGAATCTATAAATAGCCTAGGCGGTCTATCAAAGAAGCCGTTTAGAAGGATCAGAACCTTTTGTCTGAGAAGATCGCAATTAAGGCTGTCTTTGTAGCAGCCAGGTTCAGGAGTGGTGAGTGGTAAGTAGATAGTGGGAAGCGAAAAGTGGAAAGCTTTGCAACAAGCGGATTTTAAACGATACTTATTTGGATTGTGGGGGAAAATTGCTACGAAAACCCAACTCAGCATCGGGGCCAGGCGTCATTTCTTCAAGCGGAAGAGAAGTCATGGCCTACTTGTCTAGGAGTACGGTATGCAAACCCAAGGCAGGCTCGTACATTTACGTAGGACGTGATAAACGCCCAACGGCGCGTGAGGCCACGGACGTGATATGGAATCTGCAAGCGACGGAAAAAAGCCCCTTTTGCAAGACACGTACTCTGAGTGAATTCATGACGAGTTTTCCGTGGAAAAAGGAGAGGATCGAAGTGTTTGGTTGGAAATTATACTTGGGAAAGTAACAGAGAGGTCTCGAAAACAGTACATAGAATCAAAGCCGAAGTTCCCTTTTGAAGAAGGTGACATAAATGAGACAGAAAAGGGACCATAGAGAGAGCATAGAGATAGAGGAGAGAGAGTGTAGAGACCGAAATAAGGCACTTAAAAATATCCGAAGAAGATACTCTTAAAGATTCGGAAAGAAAAAAAAAAGATCTCCATCCACTATGGACGCACGCGAGAACATGAAAAAAAAAAAAGATCCAACCAACGCAGATTGAGGTCACCAATTGTCGAAATAGGAGAAAAGTCTTCCAAACAAGAAAGTGGAAAACGAGCCTGGCTAAAAACATATATGGTCGTATTTTGCATTAGAACTTGCCGCCTCGACACAGCGCCGACACAGAGGCGATACAAAACATCACACTTGTATGATGCTTGTATGTACATTAAAGCCTTAAGCCTTAAGCCTCGAGCCTTCTCATCCCCACAATTTTTTTTTGTTTAAAAAGCGCACAACGCCTTACTACCGCGCTTCCATACTGGGCGTTCTAAAGGAATTTTTGCCTTGCGCCTTGGTTATGAGTGGCTGCGAACCTGTACCAAGCGCCGGGCGAGCCGTTCGTTCGTGACTGAGGCGTTTGACATGGGGGATGAGGGTGACAACGAGGGCGTTGGACTCAGGATAAGCGTGGGAGGAAACGTAACGGAAGGAAGAAAGGTAACGAAAAGAAGAAAGGTAACGAAAGGAAGAAAGGTTACGGAAGAAAGGATAGAAAAAGAGAGTCCGAGCAAGTAATCTAGAGCGAGAGGAAGCGATAGTATTCGGCCGAGAGAGTGAACACGGAAGCAAAAGAGAACGAGGAAAAAAAGTCGACTCAAGAAAAACAAGCAATCCGTGCCAAGCCTAGTTCAGGTACTTGATTTATTGACTCAATCGAAATCAATCTAGAGCGCACTCTCGTCCGTCAGCAGCTACATTAGGCTCTAGACTCAAGTTCATTACTTTAGTCATCAGTGAGGTTCTTAGATCCGTTCCAAGATCGATACTTCGTTAAACGGCTTTTTTGATTCTCTTTACCTGAGAGTCTCTCCGACACCATCAAGTAGGGGATACTATGATAGGCTCGACTGTATCCGTGGGGAACAATGACTACGATGTGGCCATACATGTGACTCCTGGAGGCCTGGCGAAAACCCCCGTCTTGGTCTATGTAACTCAGCAGGGCCACAGTAAGATCGGCAGCTACATCTACACAATTGGCCGTGGTAAGGAGACGTTCAGTAGTGTTTTGCAACAGGGAGAAGATGCTACAGTTGGAGACCTCGCCGCCAACTTGGGGCGGGTACTAGTGAGGCGGTTCGAATGTCCGTCGTACGTGTGCATGAGTGGCTTGTTCTTGCCCTCGGAGTATGGCGAGCTCTCGCGCCAGGTGGTAGCCGCATGTGACTCCGCACAAATGGCGTGATGTTTCCAGGAGCCCGTGTCGCCGAAACCTGTGGCTCAAGGGGAGATACGAAGGTGGAAATGAAGTAGAGCGGAAAAAGAGGATAGAAGACGCGAGTGCGGGGAACGAAAGGGAGCTTCTTAAGAAGAGAAGAATAGGATGTAATTACAAGGGCGGAAGAATGAATTGTAAGTAGAAGGAAGAGGGAATTTAGCATGAAGGAAAAGAAGTGCAATCCCGCCGCAACTCAAGCTTATGGAAATCTTTTGGATGAGAAGTGGAGAAACGCCCTGTATAAAGGCGATGGAGAGGAATGGTAAGAGTAGAGTTCAGAGAGTCTATGTAGATCGATAAGAGGACTGAATGGTGAGAAATTCGATAGCGAGAGAGATTCGATTGTTGGAAAAAACTAAAAATCTAAGTGCAAGAGATCCGATGGTAAGAGAGATTGGTGGTAAGAGAGATCGAGAAGCTGATTGACAGGAGAGGAGAGATAGATGAAAAAAGAGATCGCGGGAAACTAGATCTGAAAAACGAGGAGAGAGCGGAGTATTCGGCCAGGCACAGATGAGGAGAGTCTAAAATAGGAAACCGAGAGAAATTGCGGGAAGTGAAAGGTATGGCGAAAGCATAGAAAGATAGAAAGACAGAAAGATAGAGAGATAGAAAGATGGAAAGATAGACAGTAAGAAAGATAGAAAGATTGAAAGATAGAATGATAGAAAGGCAAAATTTTTTTTTTCCTTATTTGAGCTATGAAATCCTAAGGCCCTTAGACTATGGAAGCACGACTTGAGCCAAAAATACATGTGTGGCCCAAGGGACAGGGCGGTGACGAAAGAAGGGAGTTTCGTCCAGAAACAGAATGGCCGATCTCACGCCAAGAGCTGCCCGCATCGGGCTCCCAACTATCTGTCCATACTCTCGCTTCCCTGGTTCCCCGCTGCTATTTTGAAATGAGTCCAGAAGTTACCAAAGTGGCCAAAGTGGGGCTTGGAATCATTCCAGCAGGACCGGGCGTGTCAAGACGAGCATTGCAGGTATGCGGACGCACGCCCAGAACGACATTATTCTACTTTGTCTTGTCTTCTGGTTTTTTTTTTTTTTTTTCTTATTCATTGATTCATTTATTTATTTATTCGACGTTATTTTTTTTTCACGGGCCTCGTCTCTTACCCTCAGTTAACGCCGTTCCAGCTGATCATTTGCTATTTGTCAGCTATCCTACTTTTCATTCATACTCGACCCGCTATTTTTTTTCATGTACTCTGTATCACGCATGATATCCCATAACTATCTTATTGATCCAAGAGTGGGATCTAAAACACATCAAAGGTAGAAATGTTGTGTCGAACTAGACCCTGCGCTTCGAACGACATTCCGGAATCCTGCTTTGACTTTCGATTCGATTGACTGTCCCCTCTGACAGTTCGTACTGTGTCATACTTTTCATGCGTAATTTCAATTGGAAAAAATGTCAAGGCTTATAAAGGCCGTGAATTTGGAGCTCTTTTGTACAGAACAAAGGCTCTGTGCTTGAGCTACTAGTTGATGTACAGAAATACCAGAATATTAGGCCTCCAAAGAATCTGATTACTTGATTTTCTCGTGACATAAATTGATTTCATCTTTTTCTTGTTCTAAAAGGTGATACTTCCCAAGAAAATCCACTTGGGTTTTCCCGTGTTCGAAATAACGAATAAATTTGTTGCTGTTATGTCCGATAATTTCAAACACCAGTTCTTGCGTGTTTGGGTCAAGAGCATCGAACATCAGTTTGTAAACGTTAAACGGTACTGTATTCATATCCACAATGTATGTAGTACTAGCTTTCCGGGTCCACAGATACACTGGGGATCCAGCTCTACTTAAGTCTATACCTCGAAGAGGCAACGGAGTTGGCCGTAGGCTTGATACTTGCTTCCCAATGAGCAAGTATCAGAATGATTCGGCAGACTAGGCCTCCAGGCTGATACAAGCCAGGCTAGGGTCCCTGGCAGCTACCTTCTCTGACTTCGCTTGCAGAAGAATCTACTTAGACGTGTTCTGTAGTCTGAATTCTAAAGTCAAAACAAAGAAAGCATTAGATTTTGCTAGGCTCAGAGAGCGCAGCATCTCCTTTTGTTATAAATTCTGGTCTATCTATCTTCAATATGGGCTCTTCTCCAAGCTTCATGAGTTGGGTTGCCCTGAGTCATTGACGCTATTTGCCCGGATATTGCCAATTAAATGTTATCAACTGTGAGGTCACGTAGAAATATCTTTAAACACACAGTCTTCCATAGTGCTGGCCATAAAAAGAAAGCGGTGCGTGCTAACACTCCCAAGACTTTTATTTTTGAAGTCAAAGAAGAGACAGCAAATTCAGACTCGTTGACTCTTCATCATCTGTCGACAACAAGCTTGATAACAAAGATTCAAAAAGCTAAAATAAGAAAAGAAATTGTTCTGTCATTACATTTCCACAAAGGAAGTCCACTTGAACAAAGATGGTCTGTGGCTTCCACGGATTTGCAATATTTTTTCTCAAAGATGGAACGTGTGAGACACATCAGCAGCTAAATTGTGTGCCTTTCTTAAAATACATTTCATTTATCATTAACTAATATTCTATTTAATTCGGCAGCTCTGAGTGAGTCCGCCAGTAACTTTCTATTTGTTTGCATCACTTGTACTTTGAGACTCCTTCCCAACTCAGAAGAAAGGCCTTTACAAAACAATCTACTGCGTTTCTCGAATTTTCTCACCACTCCGTTGAACTATGAGATCGTATAGAGTAATCAGAACTTCAGAAGCACCCATAACTTTATAAAACCCGGCCCCAACTCGCAATGTCGCGACTCCAAACCCAAAGTTCAAACTGCGCGGGCCTTGGCAACAATGTCGCGCGATGTCGCGGCTCATCGGGCTCATCTCAGATGCAATAATTCTCATGGCAAGCCCACCAACTCACTGATACGAAGCTTTAATAATGGACGCAAAACCCAGCACACAGACCCTGAGAAAGGGAAAAAAGGCATGGAGAAAAAACATCTCGATCTCAGACATCGACCTGGCGTTGGAGGCCAAGAGAGAGAGGCAGGTATTGCATGGGGATACCCCAGACACAGATTTCGTCATTGATACAGAAGGTTCCGGAGCCCTGAAAGCGCCCGTGACGAAGTTGAAAACCACCGAGATTCTCTCCAACAAGTCGAAGGTACCCGCTCTCGCGCCCCGTAAAACGAAAAATAAGGTCAGCAAGGCCAGGGCCCAGAAATTAATGGATTTGGCCGGCCGTACGAATACCCAGGCCAAGCACAAAATACTCACCGATAGCGACGGACTTGTCCGGGGCAGCAACGTGGATTTGTGGTCGGAAACAGCCGTCGACGCCCAGAGCCAGCCCGTGGGTCCTTCGACGGTCTCGTTCACAAAAGCGACGCGCGTGCCGGCGACCTTGAAACACGAGCCTTTGCGCCTTCATAGTAAGATCCTGCGTGACGAGCTCGTGCATGGGGGAAAGTCTTATAACCCTTCTGTAGAGGCGTGGAAGAGCTTGGTGGACCGCGAGTTTGTCGAGGAAAACGCTGTCCAGACGCAACTCCAGGCCTTGGAGCAAGAGCAGGAGCGGATCCATCATTTGATGGAAACACTCGATGATAATGAAGTTGATGAAAGTGACGAAAGTGACAAAAACGATGAAAACGAGAAAACTGTCGAAAACGGGGAACACGCTGACGCTGACGACAAGTACAGACTTTCGATCAACGAGCCTACGGAATGGAAGAAAAAAACCCGCACCCAACGGAATCGGGAGGCCAGACACAAGCAGCGGATGGAGCTTAGCGACCAATTGAGGGAGTTGAAAGTCCAGCTCCGAGACCTCAGCAAGTTGCCCGAAATCCAGCAGGAAGTAGCCGACCGGGCCGCGGAGCTTGCGCAGAGATCAAGTGTGGAGAAGAAGTATACGCGTCATAGTAAACACAACCCACTGTTCACGCCGTTGGAAGTGAAATTGCTGGACGAGTTGACCAACACCTTGCGCCAAGTGCGGCCCGAGGGAAATCCGTTCTACGAGCAGATGCACACGTTGCAAATGTCCGGAAAAGTCGAGGCTCGTGTCCCTGTCGAGGCCCGTAGAAGGTACAAGCAAAAGATCACTGAGAAGTACAGCTACAAGCAATTCAAGTGAGGGAGAAATACTGATGAAGCTTTTGCAAATTATTGTTGTCGGTGATGATAATGGTATGTAACATTCCGAGGCATATTGAATATGAACACATTGAAATTTGAAGAAGCTGAAGTTGGTGAGCTACGTGAAGTGATGGTACATGTGACTCAAACTGAGACTTCTGATGTGACTGAAAAACACATTGGCGCGTGACCAAATATTTGGCCCGTTCGTTGCACCGAATGGTGTTTTTAATATACCTATTTGATGGGCTTTTTCGCCTATGGTTGATAAGCCAGCCAGTCATAGAAGGCACGGCTCAGGTGGCCTGTCTCTGCACAAAACACATTTTTTTTTTCTTTTTCATGAGACTTGTATTAATATTTTAGCTATGAACATATGGGAATTGATGAAGAGATTTGAAACTGAAATGTCTTAATATGGTGGAATTTGTTGGGGGTATACTTGCTCAAAATTGTGAACAAGAGGGGCCCTCACAAAACTTACAGAATTTCAGACGGAGGTTCTAGATAATAGGGAAAAACATCTTTTTTATCGACCTTTTTTTGATTGCCCTACTGCCTCAATCATGAAAATAGAGTGTTTTTTATACCGGTTCTACACAACGTAGTGGGTCCCCGCCAGTCCCGAGAAATCTCGAAAGCTATTGTTGACGCTACATCCATCGAGGAGTCCTTGTATGCATATGTGTATTTTGTGATGACCCGGTCCCTGCACGTGTCTATGTACTAAGAGAAATCCCACGTGCCAAAGACGTAGCCTCTGTATAATCTCTCCCTAAGGCTAAAGTACTGGTCTCTGTATGCGGACCAGTATCCCTCCTTGGTGATGTGCGAGGTCTTGAAATGCTCCGGAGCCACCGCATCGGAAATTTGCCCACGTTTCGTGCCAGTCAAGAGAAGATCTCTCTCCATCATTTTGCGGTCCCATGGGTCCAAGTCGTATCTGTCGTTTTTCCAGCCGTTGTCCCAGTATCTGATAAACCCCGTGCCGTGGCCAGCAAGGCCGAAGAATGCGGTCATGATCGCATATGGCAACAAGCCTTCGAAGGGAACCGGCATGTTGTTGGCTTTGGTGTCGATATGATATAGGAAAACGCTTCTTACCTTAATTCCAATGAAAGTTAAGTGATTGGTCCGCGAAAAGTCGTGCGAGGGCAAAAATAGACTAGCCTCGAGCAGCGAGTCTAAGGGTGAGGACGAGGGAAGTAGCATTGTCCTTTTCATCAAATCTGAAAGTAGACTGATTTCATCGATTTTTTTTCCTTTATTAATTCACAAATGCCGTTTCTCTCCATTATTTCAACCTTTTTTTCTTTCTTTCCTTCTTCCTTTTTTTTAATTGCTGATCGTTTCGCTATGAAAGTTGGCTGCGAAATATGCTTCTCCAGTCCAAGCTTAGCTTCGCATCTATCTATTCGAAACTATTTTGAAGTTCTGTCGAACCTCTCTCAAAACTCTTCCAAGATACTCAAGGTTCTCAAAAGCCTCAAACTTTCTCACAATTCTAAAGCTCCCTCATAGTTCTAGAGCTTCCTCATATTTCTCTCAAATACAGACCTTTGGGGCCACTGATCTTCACCCTTATCTCTAGCACGTTCCTCAATTGTGATCGCTGCCAGGTTTCTAGTCTCTAGTAGTAGAATTGAGCCAAAACACAAGCTAGACAATTTGTATAGTATTGGAGCTGCTGTAATCGGTGAATATCTTGTGGCCCTTTGGAAATGTTTAATATGTTGAAGCTTTTGGAGTTGCTGAAGCTTTTGGAGTTGCTGAAGTTTTTGGAGTTGCTGAAGTTTTTGAAGTTGCTGAAATTATCGAAGGTGTCGAAACTGTCGAAGTTATTGATGTGGCTGAGATTGCTGAAGTTGTTCAAACTGCAATGACAATGTTTTTCAACAGCTTCATCAACTTCGACAATCTCAAAAATCATTACAATCTCCTCAAAAATCACACAATCAAATAAAAATACCCATCACCTCATGTCTGCTTCCGTGAGGCCCCACACTTTTCTTACGAATTTCTCCATGTTCACATTGAAGCGCAGTTGGCCAAGACACCAAGGATGTTTTAAAATCTGGTGGGGCCCAGGTCTATCTTCCGGGACTTTCCGCAAGCAGTAGCCCAAAAAGTTCCGGAATGAGTCCAGCCAGTGGATCAGTTCTGTGGGCGTGTCCTCGAGTTTGGGCTCAAACTCAAGAATCAACAGAAGAAGCTCGATTGGGCCAAGTGGATTGGCGTTTTGCGTGTGGAAGGGGAATCGGCCCTGTGCCACCTCAAGTAGCGTCACTCCGAGTGACCACACGTCACAGCTCACGGTGTATGGCTGTCCCATAATTCGCTCGGGCGCCATGTAATACTGAGTACCCACGAAAGTCGTAGCAAGAGAGTTGACCACGTCCCCGCTCACCCCAAAATCACAGATTTTCACGTTGCCTCGAGTATCTAGCAAGATGTTGCTGGGCTTGATGTCGCGGTGGATGATCTTTTGCAGGTGGAGGTAGTCCAAGCCTTTCAAGACCGACTCGGCGACTTTGCCCAAGACTTTCTCGCTGACTCTGTTGGTGGGGTCTAGCTCAAGCACGCGCTTATAGACCGCGTCTAAGGTCCCGCCCCCCATGAACTCCATGGCAATGCCGATCATCAGCTGTTTCTCCACCATAAATGTGCCGTAGTACTTCACGATATTGGGCGAGTGGCACAGCCGGTTATACTGCAACTCGCGAATGATCTGTTTTTGGATGTCCGGGTTGGGGTCCGTGTTGATGAGTTTCAAGGCAAACACCGGAGACCCGCATCCTAGCTTGCATTTCGAGACACTGCCGCCGTTTCCCTCGCCCAACTTGCTGAGCTCGACGATCTGGTTGGAGTTTGCGAGGAAGTTCCACTCTTCCGGCGTCACGTCGTCTAGCTGTGCCGTTGGGCCGGGCGATTTGCGGGGCGTTTGGGCGCCGCTGGTTTCAAGATATACCGCACGCTTGATGGTGGACTCCAGGCCCACACTTGATCCATTGAGACCAACATTCGATTCATTGGAACCAACATTCAGGCCACCGAGACCAACATTCAGGCCACCGAGACCAACATTCAGGCCACCGAGACCAACATTCAGGCCACCGAGACCAACATTCAGGCCACTCACACCTACATTCAACTTAAGATTCGGTCGGCCGGACCCCGGGACATGTGAATGCAGCCCGTCGATTTTCGTGAAATCTAGCGGGAC
>JAKTYO010000034.1:54380-83648 GCA_030578735.1 Metschnikowia noctiluminum | reverse complement strand
TTTTTTTAAAAAAAAAAAAAAAAAAAAAAAAGCTATGCCTGGCAAAATAGGATCTTTACTTTAACCAGCTGATTTAATTTACATCATGTGCTCAAACAAAGCTTCGAGTTGAACAGAACGTTTTACTGATCAAAAATTGGAATTTTTTTTTTCTTCGAAAGAAACGTTATATTATAGGACTCCTCCGCGGATAATTGTACAGGGAGTACGTTCACCCAAGGCTCAAAAACCATAAAGAGAAGAACCTACAATAAACCGCAATATCAATTTAAGCGAGTAGGTGCTATACATCTCCTGCTCCCAAATCTTTCCCAGGGCTTTTACCCCCATGAAAGCCTCCACCCAGATTGACAACAGCCTTTCGTATCGTTTGATGTCACTGCCCCATCGCGTGTGAACTCCGAAGGGCTCGAGACCACAGCTCGTCCTGGAAAGGGAGTAAGAACTTGAGTTCCCGCCTCCCTGAGCTTGACCGTATAAACCTTTTTAACAATCTTGACGAACCAGTTAAGGCACGATACTTGAAAACTTTTCGATGTGCCTCTATTGGATGACAGAAAATTATCATCAGCACTGAGTCCTAGATTGAATTAATATTTTGTTCAGCGGTATTCCGGAATGAACACAAAGTCTGGAATCGGGAAGCTTTTTCGAAATGTTTGATAACGTGGAGAAAATTATTACATTGAATATCGGAACTCCCACGACACTATGATTTAGTAAAGGAGTATGCAAAATTTTCCAGAACCAATTCTTACTGAGTTCTAGCTTGTGTGAATATTTTGTGAAACATGTACGAGTTGTTCTCCGGCCACTGGACTGGAGACCGGTAAAATTCTCATCCAGTCCCCGAAATCAATGTCTGTCCATATGTATATATAATTCTGAAAGTGAAAGCCAAAATCTCCAAACTGTCGGTCTGATTCCCTCGAAAAATGTCTGCTCAAAATATAAGGTCTCAAAATGGGAAATTGTTAGAGCATCCGTGCTTTTTCTATCCACGGCAAAAGAGTGAGCGAGACAACAACGAACATCATTATATACATCTCTAGGAGTACAATATCTCTCAGAGAGAGAGGGACGGCATGGAGCAGTGAATGATTTACGCAGAAGAATCTACGAGCTCTTACAAACATGACTTGGCTCCATTCCCAAAAGAAGCCTTGCTTTCGCCACCTGTGCTCAAGTAAAGTTGGTTTGCATCTGAATAAAAGTTTACACTGTACAAGAGAGGTCCTCGAGAACATGATAGGAAGTCGTTCGATGTTTTTTAGTAGAAGACATCCTCTTGAATGGGGGTATTGAGTCTCTTCTTCATTGTTACTACTGAGCCCTACGCAGTTTGATCTAAGCTTATGCGTTTTACTCGTAAATTCAGCTTGTGAGTCTGGCTCACTAACTACGAAAGACGAAGGCTCGGCTTCTGACTGTCCCTCATTCATTGCAGAGAGATATATTTTAGCTTCATGGTACTTCTAAACCTGATAAATACAAATATTTTCCGATGCAATATGTTCACACACTAATTTATACAGTCATGCTGTCTACTTTTCATTGAGCCATAGTGCACAGACCAGAGGTGAATAAAGAGAACAAAACTCTCACCGTTTCATGGTCCTGAAACTGGGTAATCTCGCAACAAATAATCAATTTTAGATTCAAGAGCCATCTTTCTCGTCCGCTTGGCATAGCCATCTTCTTAAATTTTCAGTGCAGTCCGGATTCTGTAAGCATTGGGGCTATGGTAGCAATTTGCCGTGACGATTTTGCGTCAGGGAAATCGAGATCTCTGCATAGACATGAAACTAGGAGAGTGCCTAGGCCCTCGGTGATTGACTGCTAGAAAGTCATACATCTCATGACAAAAGCGCGCATGCAAGTTGCATGTTCATGGCCATTGTCATGCACATGTCCGAGTAATTGTTCAAACCAAGACGGCAAAAATGTGGGCAAGAACAGCAAGCTTAGTCCTCTAGGCCGTCTCTTTCTTTTGGAATCTTCGAGCAAATTCTCTAGCACCCCTCATAGAAAAATCAGTGAGTATGAACTTATTGACCTCTCCCAAAACTCGGCAAACAGTCAGCTGAATATGATCTGTATCGCCAGTGTAGGTTTCTTTTTCTCGATTTTCCGGTCACTCGGTCGCAAGCACGGCCCGCCGGAGCGGAGCATATGCACACCACTGCGGGGAAGCCATGCAGAGAATATTTTAGTTCATGTTTTTGTACATGCGATACTGAAAAACCTTTCGTAGAAGAATCAAGTAATGCTTCACGTTTTGTGAAAACTCAAGCGCTGACGTGATCATCGCCACAATAAACATGTAGCACCGACGAAAACGAGCAAGCGTTCCATGGAGGACTTGGCATGCTTTGTTCCACATATATGTGACTGAAAGTAGCAACAAGTAAAACAACACCAAGACTTTTTGGGAAGCATCGGATAAAATGCCACCCGAATTTAGTGTGTGGGCATTGCTAAGTGGCAAGCTGGCGGAATCTGTCACACTTTGGGGCTGAGGTGGAAACGATGCTGACATGACATGTAGAAGCACAAGCAAGCGCAAATAATAAGCAAATAATGAAGGAGCGTGTTTCAGTTGGCTCAATATAAAGAAGCTACTTCAGATTTAGCATGGTAATGGAAGCAAATTGTCGGCAATGCCAGTTGCTTTATATATGCTTTGTTTTGCATTCGGCCTGGGTAATTCGTTTCTCCACACATGCCAAAAGGGGAAACTCCGAGGCCGTGCAGGATCGATTTGTTCGGTAACGCGCGGCAAAGCTAGAATGTGCATCAGCAACCACCAGCAAATGGCCCAGATTCGGCCAGCACGGCATTCTGAAAGCGACGCCTGCGACTTCTAAGCGCTCGCGGCACTAAATAGTAAGTGGTGCTTATTCTGTAGCTCATGATAATAAATGCTCCATTCATTGCTCACGGCGTTATTTGCGATTAACGCAGTATTCATAACCTTGGAGAAGCCGATCACGGCCCGCAAAGTATCCTCGAAACTCTCGCTTTCTTGTGTGCTGGCCTTGCTACGCAACTTGCGGTTTATAAGTTTGGTGAGCGACGCAACTAGCGTCTGACGATTGCTGGTCTTACTCACTACACTGTCATTCTTATCGATGATCTGCATCAAATTGAAGATAGTCAAGTTGATGATCTCGTTCTCTTGATCCCTCAATCCTTTATCCAGAAGAACTTCAAACACCTTGACTTCGTCGAGCGAGAAAGGTACTTCTTTTGCTTTATTGCTGTTGAGCGTCAAAATTGCACTGATTAACTCGTAGCTCAACTTGCGGACTTCAAGGCCCTCGTCAATCACGTATTTGTAAGGTCCCATAGGTATCGTTTTCTTGAACTCCTCCTTCGCTGAGAGCTCTTCGTATATGGAGGGCAAAATCACCGAATTGAGGATCGCGGCAAATGCATGCGACTTGTTGTATATCCCGGTGAGTAGAGTGCTGACAATCGCCAGCTTCAATTCGAGATTACTGATTGCGAGATACGCCATGAGTCTCTCTATTATCTGGACCTCAATATCGTCTGCTGATCTTCCAATAAGCTGTTTCATAATTGCGACCACTGTATACACAATGTGCTCACCAGCACCAGTAAGATCGAAGCTCTGCACAATTGCTAAGATCTTGTGCTGATAATCTCTAAAAGCATCAATTTCGGTGATAAGACTGAGTACGTCGGCCGCCAACTTCAATTCCAGGACTCCTTTGTGAGATAGCTTCTCATTCTTCGCAACAATCACTCCAATCACACTATCCCACACACCAGAAAGAGTATCCACTCTACTATCCCACGATGCCTCCTTGAGAAGTTGTTTAAGTGCAACGAGATACAATGACCGTTGAGGGTCGTCAGAAAAGCTCGCATTCTGGTAACAGGCGAGAAGAGACGGGAGATGAACGTCGATGTTTTTCACGATGCTAAGTCCCATTGATCTCGCAGCGGCTAAACAGACATGGTCATTGGAATGGTGATTTGGAATTTCGAGAAAATGCTGGAAAGTAAACGACTGCAAGTCTCCTACTGAAGAAACACAGCCCAAAAAGTGAATGTCGAAGACAATACGATCAATATCGGACGGAGAGCTCTGATCTTGCATACACAAAGAAAGCTCGGCTTCAATGTCTTCAACTTTTTTCGTGAGCTTGCAGCGATCACAAATCAATGCCGTAATTTTGGCACTGATGAAGTTTTTCTCAACGACAAGTTTCATCGCTAGATCGAATAACTCAGAGTCGCCAACAGTGTTGTTCAAAGCAATTTGTGTTATCAAAACCTCGAGTGGGTTCAAATTAAAATCGTCAACATCTGCAAACTTGGTGTTAATCACCAGCGTGATCAAAAGCAGAACGAACTTTTCATCGGCAGGAATATGGTCAAGGGTATGCGCTAGAAGGCTGAAGCACTTTCCAATCGAATTGGTATCTGCGGTAGATTCCATCAATTCAAAAAGCACGTCTCTCAATCGGATTATGTTATTATGTGAGCCCGCAAAAGAGGTCTTTTCATGAATTGCATTCAAGAGCCCTAATGCCGGAACATACAAAGAGGTATCACTGGAGGACAAATAGGTTGTGAGCTTGCTGAGAGAAAGTTGGCAAAGATCAACAGAATCAAAAACCTCTGGCTTCTGGTCGCATACCTTCGCAAGAATTTCCATCGTAAAGGCAACCGTGACTTCATAATCAAGGCTCTGCATGAAAATGCGAGCTGATTCGGAGATATTTTCTGGGGTCAACTCGATGTGGACGACGAGGTCGGAGAAAGTCTCGAGAAGATTTTGCCTGAGATCGCTCGAGTGCTCTCTTTTTAAAAGATTGCGGGAGAGCGTTGGAAAGAACTTGTTGTTCATCAAGGCAACATATTTGGTGGAATGGTTAACTTTTCGGTACAAGGCACCACACACCTGGATCAAGTCAGACATGGTGCTATGATAATTTGAAGGCGTAGCCAAAGCCTGACTCAAATCTTCAACAATGTAGTCAGCAAGCGCCTCGGGTAGCTCGTCGATTTCGTTCTTTGAAAGAAGCTCTCTATAGGTTTGGATGATTTCCGGGAACGTTTTCAACGAGAGCTTGAGCGCCACAAGAGCATCAGTGAGTTTGGTCAAGAAGTCATCTGATAGTTCACTCGAGAAGCCAGAAATTAGCGAGTCCATCAATACCTTACAGTGAGAAAATCGAGAGATATTTTTTGCTGTCAAGAGAGTACCAAATATGGCCTGCTCAATTGGAACAATGCACTCCCTCGCTATTATAGCATAAGGTCGAATGTCGGCGTTTTCTGTGGCCATGCTGACGTCTGAATTCGATCTTAAACGACCCCCCTGTCTGCTTTTGGACGCGACACCTAGAAGCACGGCCAAGGCAGCAATTGCTTCATTGGAAACGATTTCGGACCGGTCTGCTAAGGCGGCTATCATTTTTTTTGAGAGAGATTCCGTTAAAAGAAGGGGTAAGACTTGAGAGTCGTGCTGAAGCAATTTCTTTAAGACCACGAACGCCAGCAATCTAAGTTTTGCGGCAAGAGCATCGTTTTCGCCAGTATTCTCAAACTGCTCGATTTCTTCGTCATCGGAAAAGTCATACTCGGAGTCTTCCCCCATTGAACCCTCGTCTCCGGAGTCCTGATAGAACAAAGGGTCATAGATGGTGAAAGTATTCAAGACGTGAAAGACCTGGGCGGCGTATGTATGCAAAAACGTCTCCACACAAAACAAAGGCACAAGGCCGGCCAAGGAAATAAGTGCGTTCTCCCGGACAAGATTGATTTGAACCAAGTCATCAATGTCCAAGTCTTCTGAATTCATGGACTCGCCCACTTGGTCCAACCTCAAGCCATGTATGATTTCGTTGAATATCGTGTTAATGGAGATATCAGAAATGCACTTGCTCCCGTGTGCTTGCGAGACAACAACCTGTAACAAAGTGTAAAACACGTCTGAGGAATGTGCAGAAATCTCATTCTGGTGATATACAGAAACTATCTCCACCACAACCTGGTCGTAAAAGGGTACATGATGCTGCTGGTCATTTGACGCCAGATTCACGTGTGAGAGGCATGCATTTGCGGCGATAATAGACCGCTTACCAATGATTCCCTTCTCTTTGAACGCACTGGCAATTAGAAAGTTGACAATGGGGAGCAATTCGGCCAGCGTAAGAACCGCCCCTAAAGCTCCGATCATGTCGATCAAAATTTCGACTCTGTCAATCGTCATGCCACTACCGGGCTGTAGAATGAGTGGGAGAAGCTCGTCAAACACTGTTCTCGAAAGTCTCGCATGAAAATGAACATTTGACTCGCTAAATATGCTGCGGAGCGCAAGGGTCGGAACCGAGGTCGAAAATTTCGAGTCATTAGATGTCTTCTCGACTTCCGCATATAGCTTTGTCACGATCTGCACAGTCTCGGCGTCTGTCGAATGACGTACAAGCGGCGCAAACGATCTCACTGCCTGATTTTGCACTTCCGTGGCCGGGTCGCCGAGCAATTTGAACAAAATTGGGACAAAAAACAGCACGCTTCGGGCAGGTTGTGATTGAGGACTATTGAGATACTTCTGAAAATCCTCAAGCGCCATATACCGAAGATCAGGATCGACATCCCGGGCCCGGTCCTCTAATTGTCTGATATTGATGGCTGTCATTGTGGATTTTGACGAGTTTTGGCGACAATTGATAGATTTGTATCAAAGATAATTGCTCAGAGATATGGTAAGTTTGATTTACACAGTTGCTTGGATATCGTGCTTTTAGATCAACAAAGTGGAGGTTTATCAGGTGAATCTGATAGTGCAACGATCCAGTGTGTTTGGGTGCACGGGTGTGGAAAGTCAAATACAGGCTCGCGGTATGAAGAGCAACTCGTGAAAGTTTGAGTGAATAGATCACAGTCGACATCGGTCTGCAGTGAGGAAAGATGAAACCGGTACTGCTTCATGATTTTTCTGGGCTAAATTTATAGTTATGATGTTTTGTTTTGTTCATAAAAACATATGATCTAACCCAAGACGCGAGATAGTGTGCGTGATATATGCCTTCGAGTATATTGAAACGCATGTTGTCCTGAGTATACTCATGCTATGAAAAATGATATGAAATACGCCGAAACTAATACAAATATAATCAACCCATTTTTCTGTTGAGCTTCTATGCCTATGCCTATGCCTTTTTCGCCTTCTTCTCCTTTTTTGTTTTCTTGACCCTTTTGTCTTTTCTCGGCTTTTGACTTTCCTCTCTGCCTGATCTTTCTGCTACTGCCTCAGCTACCTCGGCTACCTCAGCTACCTCAGCTACCTCAGATGCCACTGGGCTGAAAGTCTGAACAACGGGGTCCTTTGTGATTTCAGAATTGCTCAATTTGCCATCTCGTTGATCGTATTCCTCGACCTCGACATCTTCTATAATCAAGTTGTCTTCTGCCTCTGGCTGGACCGATCCCAGTTCCGAGCTAGGAGCAAGGTCTTCATCATTATCGGCCACAGTTTCGGTTTCCGCAGTCGCTGATCGATCTTCAATTGTAGCAGAACCCACTTCCTCGCCTTCAATATGGACAGGCTCCTCGAGCATGGCACTAAGCAATTTTTTGCAGCGCATAGCGTAGTCTTTTGAGGGAGCGGCTCCTTTCGTTGTCTCTATGGGCTTGGTTTCGGAATCATCAACAGCATCGGGAGCGTTTTCCTCGGTTTTTTCGCCATACAACTCGGCATTGATCTTTTCTTCAAGTTCTTTGCTGTACTTGTTCCAGCCATCAATCACAGCACGAAGGTCAGCCTCGACACGGGTCCTGGCCCCACCTTGTATGTCCTCGAAGTATGCAATTAGGTCGTTCTCGTAGGAGTCGGGAATACTTTCGATATTTTTTAGTAGCCAGTTCTGCTTCTGCTTGCTGAACTTCCACTTATCTTTATCATGTACAAATTGTCTGAGGTACAAAAGCTGATCTTTTTCAGGAGGCGGGCCACGCTCGGCCTTGGGAACCTTGGCCCTTTTAGGTGGCTTTTTGGCTTTCCCATTTTTGTCTTCCTCCAAATTTCTCTTTTTATTGAGTTTTTTGGCTACTTTGTTTGTGATCACGCCTCCGTCAAAGTGGGCCGTTGCTGCAAAAGTGTCTTGCGCAACATTCTCTTTGACTTTGAGTCCTAGGCGCTTCCAGGCTGGGACGTTGCTCATGACTGCTGGCATAATTCATTTGATGAAGGTTACAATGCAATAAAGGCTAGTGAGACAGGGTCGTGCGCAGCCCGATGCCATCAGCTGGTTAACTGGGGTAAAACTTTTGCAGAGCTTACTAAGGAATTGGTTTTATTTAGATCCCTTACCATTATGAGAATAGGTATTTGACGAAGTAGAATATCAGAAGGGTAATGAATCTGGTCGAGTACTCTTCATACTCTGCCTTACGAAACACGGTAAGCTATGTGCAGGTCTGACATTTCAAGTATATAAGGCGAGTATCTCGCACAATGCACGCACTCAAACTTTCACCACTATTATAAACGTCTTTCAGTTTTGTGATTAGAATATCCAAATTGTAGGCTTTGCAGATGTTGGCGAGGAGCTACTACTCCGGACCAGTGGCCAGTGACTTCAATAATTGGCTGCTCAGCACATCTAGCTAGATTGATGAGCACATGGTTTGAGTCCGTATCAGACATCACACCTGGTATGGATATATGGATTGTGTACATTTTCCCCGCTTTTGAAGAGATTTCATCATCTCATCTTAGGCTCCTGTATAGTGCGAAGTCTCGTTGACAATATTGTTTTGGTGAAACAACTCGTTGGTAAGTCAATAAGTCATGAAGACATTTTCTTGGTTGGATCTCTTTTCAAACTTCTTCAATGAACGTTGCAAGAAAAGCAAACGAGCTCTAGGTGATCTTTCTGATCTTCAAAATCTTCAAACCTTCGACCTCTCACCGTCTCTTTTTGCCCTTGCGAATTTTCTTCTTTACTTCCTCGCTTTACCTATCCAATCAACGAATCCAGCATCGATAATTTACAAAAGATCCATACATGCCTAAAAGGGATCCCTCACCCTTTGGCATGCCTAGCTTCGGTTGCGTGAGTGGTGCATTACAGGAATGATGATCACCAAAAACACCCCTATGATCACAAGTGTTACCAAGCAACTGAACGAGCCATTTGTATCTCTGCTTGTTTTCGCCGGGTCTTGTGGCTTTTGGTTTTCTGCTCTTTCTCTTCTGCTATATGGTGGAGGCTTGTCCGACCTCATCAGGGTATTTTGTCGTGAAGGTTGTGCTGAGCCCGTCATCTCGATGGGATACTGAGTAGAAATTGGCACACCGCTCATTGTCGTACACGAATATCAAGTGTTTTTTTATTTTTCTTTTTGATGTAGATGCGCCTTGTGCCTTGGGCACGTTCCTGGGTTAAGGCAACCATTTAAACCTCAAAGCTCAACTTCTTTCGAAGAAGAAAGGATTTTGAGTTTATCCCCCGCCTTCCTGTTGAAGTGAAATGTCCTGCCATAGAGATCAAAAGATGTTTCGTAAGCTCTTACATATCTGATAAAGTGATACTGGCTTGATGTGAGGAAAACAATTAGCGCTCGAAGAATTATTGTTTTTTTTTTTTTATATAAAGATTCATCATATCATAGGGCGTTACTCGGGGACATCTCACACTCGGCCCTTGCATAACAAAAACTAATTAGTTAGAAAAACCTAAAATGGGTCGCTAATTCGCAACATGTGCCTCAGACTTAATTGCTTGAGAAGAAAGCACGCTATTCCTATTTGGGTGAACTCTGCTTTGGAAGTGCTACCCAGGAGTGGACTCGGCTCGAGTGCCAGTACTCATGCCGGTCTTCGGCCGAAAGGATTTGTCTGACCAAGTTCTCTGGTTAAAAGTCTCTAACCAGAGAGTAAAGAATTTTGAACAGACAATCGGTGTTATGTGATCTTTATATCTTTAGGATTATCGAGAAATCTCAACCCAGATACGTTGTTCGAAGATACCTCGGTATAAGTCAGTAAAACTACAATTTTGTTCCTCTTTTTTCTTCTTCCTCATTTCGATTTCATCAAACAGGCCGCTTCTCTTTCTTGCTCAGTGAAATCTGAGGAGCATATCGAATTTCAGCCCTATGGAGACAATAGGAAGTTGTATTGTGCGTCCACGATTGTTCGCAACAATTTGGCGTCACGTTCGGCAAGCGAATCATGGGTCATTGTACGCTTTCATGCTTAGGTCCAATGTTGCAAATGATGGGTTTAAGAATGATAACATTTCTGGATATTACAAGCTTTCCTTCCGTACCTTCGTTAATATATGGGCGTATCGGTCATGAAGCATGTTCAAGGCACATTTCGTTGATGAGACTTTGAGGGGCTTTGAACTATGCTAGAAAAACTTGTTATGATATCTCCAGGTCCAGTTAGAAAAAGCTTTATAACAAATGCTTTTAGTCTAGTACTACCCCTCATGATCCTCAATTCCCATTCTATATTCCGTAGATGAATGTAAACTGTGGCTCCAATTCCTTCATATCTGCTTTTTTGCGCAGTTTTCAGAAAGAGAACTATGTGAATGAGTGAAGAAAAGCATGTTCTTCTTGAGACTTATTTGACAGAGCGACAGTTGCAAGCGGTAATAAAAGGGTGGCCAAATTCTTCATGTTCTGAGCAAGAAATTCACGAAACTTCGACAATTTACACTGTAATTTATGAACGTGACAACAAATGCTTACTTGGTATACATTTGCGTGGAACACTGCAAAATTTGAAATGATGAAAAAAAATCCACCTGATACAGTTCTGGGTCAGTCCTGCGACTGGTTCTTCTCAATGTATGCTTTAGTCTTCACTTGATAAACAGCAAGTTAATTCGACTTTACCTAAACCAAAATCTACTTAAAAAAGCAAAAAGATTAATGAATCGTGAATCTCATTTTGCTGCGAAAATTAAAAAGAATCTCGAATTTCTTTAACCTACAAAAAAAAAACCTTGAGCTCCAAAGAATTCAGCACAAAGTGGCTTCGAAAGGATTTAAAACCACCAAAGAGTCTGGATCTTTACTCTTTTTTCCCAGCTTTCTGACCAGCCTCTTGTCTCTCAACCCAACCTTCCCATTTTCGTTTCAAATCTTCTGCGACCTCTTGTGAGGCTGCGTCTTTATCCTCCGCTTTCGACACTTTATTTAGTACGTCCATGATATAACTAAATGTGCTTGTAACATAGCTTTCGACTTTCGGATTTTCTCCGCTAGGATTTAACGCCTTTAGGACAGTTTCTTGAAGCTGGTTCATTTCCTCATGCGTGGGCATATCTTTCTCATTGGTTTCTGTGGGATTTGACTTAATTTGCGTGGGCATTTTATTCTGTTGGCGTACTTTAGTGACGTAGGGCGTATAAATAAATTGGAGGAAGCATTTGAATAGATAGCAGGGTATAATCTAATATAGCAGAGCAAGCTGGGGGTGGATTCCTGTGCAAGCTTATCAAGTTTCCGAAACAAGTAATTTTGACTTTCCCGCATTAGGAAAACGACCATCTCGAGCAAAAGATCGTCGAGTCTGTAACCACTAGCAGACTAATCAGAGCAGAAAGCTTAAATGTCAAGACGAGAAAAAACATAAATAAAAAATTGGACGGGTTCTTGGCCCAGCGGCAAAATCAGTCAACGAACCATGAAGTTCTCCCAGATCTTGTTCAGGAAGGTGTAATAGTTTTCAAGAGTACTTGAGGGCGTTAAAAAAAAAAACACTATGGCCTATACAGCTTCATTCAAAACTTTCCTTCACAAAGGTCAGCTGATAAATCTCGCCAGTAATCATACATTCGTCTCAAAAATAAAGCTAGATATGGTATTACGTGTCAAGTACCAAGGTTGAATGTAAAGTTCATATACACGTTTGTGTATGCTGAGGGCACCAAAAGGAAACAACTATGGCACAGCCAGAAGACCCGAAATCATTTCCTAGCAGCAGAGTCGCCATTTTGGGTTTCATACTTTCCATAGTCTCCCTCGGTCTTCCCCACATATCCACCATTGTGAGTACCGAATGTTCCCTCGGTCTTTCCTTCAGTCTTTCCCTCAGCCTTTCCCTCAAATTTACCTTCAGTCTTCCCTTCAGTCTTTCCCTCAGTCTTCCCCTCAAACTTTCCCTCAGTCTTCCCTTCAGTCTTTCCTTCAGTCTTCCCCTCAAACTTTCCCTCAGTCTTTCCTTCAGTCTTCCCCTCAAACTTTCCCTCAGTCTTCCCTTCAGTCTTTCCTTCAGTCTTTCCTTCGAACTTGCCTTTATTTCCGTCGGTTTTACATTCGAACTTTTTAGGTATTTCTGTCTCTCCTTCGGTTTTTGCGGCCGCGGTGTTGCCGTAACATTCATGCCCATTCTTCTTATTGGGAGGTACTATCTCATGGCCTTTCTTGTCGCCGTTACTATGAGAAACGATTCTTGCGGCACGATGGTCGCCATGGTTTTCAGTCACTACATCGACCTCATCGAGCTGGTTCGGACTTAGGTTTTCCTGGACTTCTTCCATAAACTTGTCCGACTTGACATTTCCCAATTCACCAAGAGGTTGGACCATTGCTAAATTATAGTGGTATGTGAGGATTATAGTGGTTTGTGAAAAGATCGTGTGGGAGCTCGTGGTAGAGCGCAAATTGGCTCTTTTTATGACAGTGGCTGCGTTGCTAAGACCAGACTCGTGTAATGCTTTTTTTTTTTTATTTAATTTTACTTGGACCCCAGAAATCGCCGCGTTTCACCGCAACCACGGATTAACTGGGACTCGCAAACTTCAAAGCAAGACCGCGCACAGATTGCATGCGGCTTTCTGCTGCTGCTTCATGCAAAAGCTCGAAAACGAGCATGACTATGCGTTGTGAGACGGTAATTCCACGTTAAACGGGCCTTAGGTCAACGGATTATTCCCCCTTCGTCGCAGAATGAGCAAGCGAGTCTTTGTTACAGACTGGGACGAGACGGCTACCGTCAAAGACACTACGGCAATTCTAGCCCTGGCCATGGGCCGCTCGGGTCGCCGAAACGAAGGCGCCCCTTTTTCTTATTTTTCTAAACTTTATTTGGATGCATATGACGCCTACAAATTGCATGTAGCCGATGGTGTTGGGAGTAGAAATACCTTGGAGTTCGAAGAAAAATTCCAGATGGGAATGCGAGACGTCGAGCTAACGTCAATTCGTGCGCTCGAGGAGTCTGGCTTCTTTGGCGGGGTTCCGGTGCAGGCGTTTCTCGACTTGGCTCCTGAAATTGAGCTTCAGCCTGGTTTCATCAGCTTTTTGAAGGACGTACAGTGCCCGGTATATATATTGAGCGTGAACTGGTGCAGGCGGCTCATAGAAGAGGTGTTGAGAGCACATGGAGTGGACCACGTGACTGTCCTAGCTAACGATTTCGAGGTGGGGGTCGACTTGAAAACTACAGGCAAGTTCGATCCGGACATGGATATCCGCACGGGATTCGACAAGGCAAAGGAGATTGCCAAGCTCCGTCACAAGTACTCGGAGCTGGAGATCTTTTACTTCGGTGATAGTTCAGGAGACGTGCTTCCCATTTTGAGAGCTGATTTCGGGGGATTTATAGTGGGAGGGAAGGCTGGTACTATTTTGCATGGGCTCGCCGGTATATATGCGTTGAAAGGTGAGTTCAAACCATCTAGTTCAGCAGGTCGAAAAGTTTTTGAGGCGTCTTGGCACGACTTAGCGGATGCCTGGGCGAGACAAGAGGACTAAACAAAATGTGGGGCACTGATGTAATAGTGTATGTTTTTATAACAGAGCCAGTACGATCGTGTTTCAAGATGTGAAGCAGGGTCTATTACAAGTAGCCTTAGTTCATGTGTTTAAAATTGTCATCGATATATGCTATACAGAGGGTGTGAGGAGAATCAGTAGAAAAGCCGTATAAGGAGCGTTGCGCTGGGATAAAACTAAAGGTTGGTTAGCACTGAAAAAAGTAACGGGCAGCGTATATAGCAGCTTAGGGGTGATGTGTGCAGATTTATGAGACAAGAGCACAGTCCTAGGGACACTCTCGCGAGATGACTCGAGCCAAAAGCAACGCGGGCCAAATGTAACACGGCCAAAAGAAACGCGGGCCAAAAGCCAAAAAGAATTATTTTAATCTCCCCAATCTCCTCAAATACCTCATTATACTTCCGAGTCAGACCGGTCTGCTTAGCGGCGCCAGTGGCCTGCTCCGTATGGCGGGACCTGTGCAACCATGCCCCCGTGCATTGGCATGTACTGCCCATACGTGTATCCCGGAGGCATTGCCACAGGATAGCCTTCTGCGGGGACTTGAGGAAGAGCAACGGGCGAGCGATGGGCGCCATTGGTTGCACTTTGTGACGCCGACGGAGGCGACATCATTCCTGGAGGAGGGCCGTAATGGGCCAGAAGCGGCGGCGCGGCGCGTGCCATAGGATGCGCTGGGCTCCCAGTTTGCTCAGGAGGTCCTTGCCAGTAGTGTCTTGCTGGATGCTGGATTTGCGGGGCAGGGGGCACGGGCAGCTTGGTGTCATGCTTAAATGAAGGGGCGAGTGCGTACGATTGTGGCTGGCTCGCAGACCGCTCGTGGCCCGTATGGACCACGTGTGCTGGGGTGCCTGCATGGGCATATTGTGGCTGGCCGGGTGGAGGTGTATTGGCAGCTGCCACGGGTGTGGCCCGGGTCATGGAATCGTATGGGAGCGGCTGCCTCGACGCGTAGGGCATGCCGCGAGGAGGAAACGCATGTTCGGAATACTGAGGGACGTCGTAGCCGAGGCGAGACTTGCCTAAGTCCGGCTTGCGGTCTGCCGATGACGGCGACCCGTTATGATGCTGGCTTTGGTTTTGGCTCTGGCTTTGATTTTCGTTCTGGCTGTGAATCTGGCTGTGGTTCTGAGTTTGTGGATTCTGCGCCGAAGGTTCCGGCTGCTCTGTCTTGTTGATGCTCTTCACAAAGGCTATGCGCTCGTTGGGCAACAAGTTGACAAGGTCTCGGAGAAAGTAGTTGGGCACACCCACGGGCTCGCTCCACTCGGGAACAGGCGCCTTGCCCTGGGCCGCGAGCCGGAGGGTTTTTGCTCTGCTCTCGTAGAATTCGGCGCTTTTCGCGTCTCCATAGGCCTGGAAACACAACGCAGCACGGGTGCAAGCGTCAGCGGCGTCCCCGAGCTGGTCGTCGCACCGTTCGTAAACACAGCTCAAGCCGTCCCAAGCCGCGGCGGTGCCGGGCGAGTTTTCGTTCAACTGAAGCCGCAATGCCTGAGAGTATGCAGCCAATGCGTCTGGAAGCTGCTTCAACTCCAAGTAGAGCTTTCCGACCGCCAACCACGTGATGGGCAGGCCGTCTGCGCGGCGCAACGCGATCTGGTAGGAGTCGTAGGCGGCCCGGGGCGAGTCGAGCAACGTGTATGCCTTACCCAAAAGGCACCAGGGCAAAAAGTCTCCCAGGGTGTCTTCTGGAGACGCAGAGTCGGCCCCTTCGGACTCTTTCCCTTGCGGGCCGGGCCCCGAGGCGGCTCCAGTGCCCGTGATAGGGCTTGACGAGCCCAAGGCACGTGGCTCGGCCTCGACGACACGGGTCAAGAGCTCGACAGCACGTTCTGCACGTGGCTTCAGCTCGTCGAGTAAAAGCAAGTACGCGTGCGTGATGAGGATGCGGGGCAGCGGCCCGACGGCAAGCTCGGCGCGTTCGCAGGCGTCCAAGGCCTCGGCAATCTTGTTGGCACGCTCCAAGGCCGTGGCCAAGGCACACCAGAGCGCAATGTGTTCGTTGATGCGGGCCAACAGAGGCGGCGGCAACATCAAGGTGGCGGTCAACTCGTTGATCGAGGACTCGATGTTCCCTTCGGCCGCGGCAATGGCTGCAAGTTCCGCGTGGGCGGTCCGCGCCGTCTCGATGTCGGCGGCAGAGAAAAGCGCCAACAGTTTCGGCAAGAGCTTGAGGCAATGCAGCAACAGCGCCCCGGCCTGCGCCCGCAACCCCATGCGGATAAGCGCCTGTGCCGAGAGCAAAAAAAGCGACGCGTCGTGTGGTTGTAGGTGGATGGCCTGCTGCACAGACTGCTGTGCGGGGTCGTTGAGGTTCACGAGAAGATAGCACTCCGTGAGCTCCTTGTAGAAGTCGGCGGACTTGGTGAGGTCCGGGAACAGGTCTGCGGCATGCGTGAGCCGCTGTAACGCGGCCTGGCACCCGACGGTTTCGTTCAACGCGACGTCGTTCATGCGTAGCAGGTGGGACCACCCAAGCAACGCCGCGAGCGACCCTGGCGAGTGTGCAAGCGCGGATTCGTACGCTTTGAGCGCGAGCTGGTGGATGCCCATGGTGGCGGCACACGCGCCAAGGGCGCTCCAGGTTTCGGTGGCTTTCACACTGTAGTTATAGTTGATGGCAAGCCCCGAGCCTTGGCGCAGGTGTTTGCGATTCTTTTTCACGCGGGGCAGCGCGGGCTGGGACCGTTTGGGCATTTTGAAGGGAGATTTATGCGGCGGGAGTTCCCGATTTAGCCGGATGAAGAGATTCTGGGACCAGAAAAAGGCGTTTCGCAAGGTTCTGGCTGACTATTGCGGAAATAGGCGTGGTCTCGAGGTCTCGCGATCTCAAATTCGAGGCGTGAGATCAGAAAAGCAATGGCCTGGCAATTGAAAAGTGGGGGCTCCGACACGGGGGCAAGGTTTCACTTTCTGTGTCTTTTCTGGGCTTCACGAAGCGTGTTTGTGGCAGGTGGTTCGAGGGCAATTGAAAAAGTTCCTTGGAGAGCGGCAGCAAGGCAACCCCGAAAAAACAATATCCAAAGAAGAAAGGGAAGAAAAAAAATAAACACTAGGGGTTTCAAGGCTTCCTGGGCGCGATCAACAAAGGTTGGCTCGCAGTGGAGTTCGAAAATAAGGTAGACCGTGGAACGAAATACAAGGGGCGAAAATGTTGTTGGTGTTCGGAGAAGAAAAGACAAGTAGTGGGGAGCTGAGCAGGTGGCACAAGCACAGTGAAACGTCGAGAATCAGAGAAAAGAGTTTCACGACGAGCGCGGATAAGCCGCTCAGCATGAAGTAACAGAGCGCGCATTACATACGAGAGTATATGCAATGTGCGCATTGACGCCCGGCACGTTAGATATGCGTTTGGGGTATGGCAAAACCAGCAGCTCCACCCGCAAAAGATGGGCTCAAGTAGCCCCAAGCCGCGCCTTCATGTTTTTTTTTTTCTTTTTTTTTTTTTTTCTTTTGCTTTTTTACTTCTATGCGGGCGACACTCCGTCATCATCTCATGAGTTAAATTAAGCTTTCTGCTCGAAAAGGGGGCTGCTTTTCTTAAATTCCCACTTTTGATTTTTTCTTGCAACGACTTTTAACATCTTCACAACAGAAAAGCACGAGCCTTTGTGTCTCTCAGCTAAATTATGTCATCATGTCTTTCCTATGCTCCTTGCTGGGGGGTTTCTGAACTCGACCCTGCCTCATGCAAGATGCTGTAAGGTGGGTATAGAAACTGCGTGCGCTTCAAGCGCAAAGATAAAGCTGTCTGCACACCTCGCTTGCTGTGCATATTAGCTCATGGATTTTGCCGGCTCGCGGAAAAAAAGGGGGTGAGGACGCTTGTTTTGATTGCTCATCTTGGCATTGCTCGTCTATTGTCCAGACTTTTCGATGAGCTTGAAAGCACTATTTCTTGTCATTTCGCTCTTTGCTATCGCTATGCATCGCACAACACACATCCGAACCCTACAATCACATGCAAACCGTTTTTTCCCATTGGTTGTAACTTTTTTCCGGCGGACCCTTAGCCTTTTTGCCGAATGAGTGATATTACACTGCACACACTAGTTTTGACCTCGTTGAGGGGTATAAAGTCTATTCTTTTGGCCTTCCGAAGGCAATTGTCTGTGCACGAACGTGAGATTTCCCGGAAAGTATTGCTTAGTATCCAGCACCCGTTTTGGGCTGGTTGTTCATTGTAGTTGATCACGCATTTTCTCGTGGCAAACTTAAGTGTCTGTGCATAATGCAGATGTTGGCATATGCACAGGTCTGGGAAAAATAAAGTTTTTGTCAGGCAGACGTCATGCAGATAAGATTTCCCGTAGCCAAGTCCGAGGGCCTGATGAGCTGCCACGTCACCCGCAGCAACATGAAAATCACATGATTTTGAACGTAAATCAAGATATAATACATCCAACATACCCGCAGTCGCATTTTCACGCTTATACTGCCTCTCACCACCAAAACGCCCAATTTGGCTCAGTACCGCGAAGAATTTTATGCCGCAAGAAATAAGCTTTTCCGTCCATTGTCGCAGGAGTTAAAATCCGCCGAGCAATCAAAAACAAATGTTGATTGAACGGCGCGTGAGGCCCAAACGCATGCCGGCCTGAGGTTAGTATCACATTACTCCATCGGCGTTTACATGACTCTGCGACAGAACTATGCATCTAAATTGCGTCAGTACCACTGCATCTACCAGCCGGATTTTTTTCTTTTACAAGAATTCTTTTTGAAATAGCGTGGCTTATAGCTTATATAGTGTAACAAGGGAATTGCTTTATATTAAGTTCGGGCTCAACTAGAGCTTGGATGTTTGGCGTGATGCACGAGCACTTGCACGAGCTTGTGAAATACTTAGCTTTGCTCTAGGCAATGGCCGCGCTCTCTAGCTCCTTGTTGTCTTTTCGGAGCTCGCCGCTCAACGCAGGATTTCGGAGTCCGATGTGGATTCACTGCTTTGCACGCGCCACCCGCCAACTTAAATGTGATCTCCAGTATCTTTTCGAGTGAAATCTATAGCTTCTAAGTCATGGCGAAAAAAGTCATTGAGAACGGGATTGATGTTTGGTTCGAGTTCGCACAAATTGCGCTGTGTCAGAACCAACAGAATTGTACATAACGAACATTGAGTACTGGTTTTCATACAGACAGGAAACGCATGGCTCCAAAGATGTGGGCAAGGTTGCGCAAATAGTGCACCTGGTGCAGGCGCCAGCGGCCGCCTCAAGCAGTGTTCCTGGCATATATCCGTGACTGCCGAGACAAGCGCATCACGTGGCAACAACAGCCTCACTGCCCAAGTGCTGCTTGCGCGGAATGGCAAAGCACGTGACTTCAATGTCTGCGAGCACGCCAGACATTGTTCGTGGGGAACCTCATCTCAGCGGTGTAACAGCGGACTTTGGAAATTACGAAGTTCAACCAACTCACGAACATAAGAGAAACCTCTGATTTCTCGATAATTGGCCGCTTGGACTCATTTTAAAGATGTTTAGAAAAGCGCTGAGCAGAATCAGCAACGTTTCGCTTTGTAGGCGCTTTTTGCATAGCTCCTCACGCGTCCGCTTTGTGCTTCCGACACGTGCTTGGAGCACAGCTCCTAGCATCTCTCATGTGTCACATTTCCTTGCAGACTCTCTCGTACCTAAATGTACGTCTTGCGGCATTATTCTTCAAAAAAGCAAACCACATTCTGCGGGGTATTACATCGAGCCGAAAGAACATCTGACGGATGCGTCAAAGGCTGCAAAAACGGCCAATTATAGAACTGCGGACAAGGTCTTTGACGACCACCTTAAGGGGCTTAGCGCCGAAGACAGGGCGCTTCTACTAAATGGCGCTGACACAGACTTGTTCGCATCGAACGCGAGACCCAAAAAGCCTTCCGTGCGCTCAGATAAAACTGGGCTTCAATGTCTTCGATGTCGTAGCGCTTATCATCGCTCTGCATTCGACGCAAGTGAGTATCAGACGGAATCTGTCGCCGAAGTCATGCAGCGTATTCCTGAAAATGGGAATCTTGTTTATGTGGTGAGTCTGATGGACTTCCCGATGTCGCTTGACGAAGATGTGTTTCGCTTCAGGCCGGCAAAGTCCATGCAGTTTGTCATTACAAAGACCGATTTGTTCTTTCCCACAAACAACTTGGCGACCAAGTACGGGCTACAATTTTTCCGGGATTACTTTTTCAGGACTTACGGAGTGCCACAAAGCCAGGTACACGTAGTTTCTGGGAAATCTGACTGGAACACGGACACGTTTTTGGCGAGCGTGAAGGACAATTCGTTTTTCATTGGAAGTGTCAACTCAGGTAAGTCGACTCTACTTCAGCTGATCGCTCAGGTGGTACGTAAACAACGGTCCAAGCTCCCAAATGCTCGGAAAGAGCGAGAAAAACAAAAGCAACAAAACGATATCATTCTGAACTCTCGCACATATGCGGCAGCCAGGGAACGCCTCAGGTTGTGGGCTAAGGAAAAGGCAGAGTATGGGCCAGGGGCCTCGTACATGCCTGGGTTCACTCGTGGCGTGATTCCGCTTGAACTTTCAAGATCCACCACTGTATTTGACGTGCCTGGATTTAGTGCTAAGCACGCTGCACACTTGTACGACATCCTTTCAGCCGAGAGTATCAAGCAGATCCAAAAGGGGGCGCTTTTCCATAAGCTGGGCACATACCTATCCAAATACGTGACGGCCAAAGAGGGCCAGGTGGTGACTGTGGGTGGTCTTTTCTTCTTGAAAGTTCCACGAGGCTGTATGTTCCAGATTCGGAACGTTTTAAATCACAAGGTGCACATTTTCAGCAACATGGAGAAGGCCATGCAAGTGTGGAAGGAGGCGAAAGACCCAAACGCTGTACGGGGTATATTTCTTGTGGATGCAAGCAAAACAAGCGTCGAAAAACACGTTGTGCCACCATTTGACGGATCCTTTGACCTTGTGCTTCGGGGACTAGGCTTTGTCAACATCAAGGCCACAGGTGCAAGGCCAGACCCTAGTATTGCCGAGGATTTGGTTGTTTATTTGCCAAAAGGGATCTCGGCGATTTCTCGGGTGCCGATTAGCACCTACATTACTCGGACGCTTTCCGGGCGAGACAAAAGGGGAAACGAATTGAAGAAGGAGAAATGGGTTCTGCTCAGTACGAAAGAAGTCAAAAGATTTACAGCGAAAACCCCCTTTTTCCAGCCCATTCTACCCTCACCATAAGGGCTGTTGGTATCTACAGTACTCGGTACGCCCCCAGGCACTCAAAACTAACCATCCACGGATATCAAATGCAAGGGGTGTTAAACCAACAAAGCTTATTTGCAAGCGCCCACACAATCAACCTGGAAAGATTAGGCCCGACAATGCTAATTGAATCATCACACGCCGTCTCAGGTGTTTTCACGGTGACATCTGTAAAGGTCCCAAAGTCTACATAGCCTCACTTTTATATGTATAATTAGTAGTCTTGGATTTTGGGCCCAAGTTTGACACTCACTTACAGAGAGTAGCCAGCCGAGAGTCCGCATTCCTTCGGAGCTAGCAGAAGGCGCAGCAGGCTTCTTTCTGCAAGAAAACGCCATTGTTCTCACGCCCCGAGGTGCATGCTGATGTAGGAGGTAAAGGACGGAAAGTTGCCTACACTTCGAAGCCTTTACGCCAAAGCCTGCGCTTTATTGACCCCTCAACGCATTTCGACTTTGGAATGTTGGAAGAAGTGAATTGTGTCGGCCTCCATGTGGACCCTAAAATGTCGAGTTTGCGTGGGTCCAGAATGTGTCGTACGGCAGAAGACTAGAATATGTCAATTACCGAGGTTTATGATAGAAAACAAAGAACAATGTGGCTTTTTCCTGATTGGGCTTTAGAATGATTCTGAAGGTTTGTTTGGGCGGATCGTCTCTCTCCAGAAATAATCTTCCCTTGTAACTTCAATCAGTTGATTACCATTGGCTAGCAAAGGCAATAAATAAGTGTATATACTTTCTTCAAGAATCTTCTTATCAGTCATAGTAACCCATGATGGCATCTTAGAATTTCTTGGATTTCCGTTGCAAAGTTCTTGGCTACACGTAGCTCGAATTGGCCTTTCGCTATTTAGGGCCACCTGAAATCTTGCATTTTCTCGATCCCACAATGCAAATGCTTTATGTTTTTCGAAACCTCAAAATGTGACAGTCCCTTTACTTTTTCGGGTATCCAATACTCCCAGAATATTCTTTGGGCTCACAACTCTAAATTTGACTTCCTTGACCATGCATGTTACTTTTTGTTGACATGAGCGAACGCATTCCACAACTGTGAGGCAAACAACATAAGAGATCCGGAAAACAGCAGTGTAGTATTCTAGAGGCCCTTAAGATGTATTTTTTTTTTTTGGTGACAGTGGACTTTTGTTTCAGGGAAAATCTTGGCCAGTTAAATTCTCGAGAGCAAATGTTAGATGGTATTGCTACGTGGCGGTATACTGATTGGGGGCACAAGATATTCGCCTGAAAAAAAGCGGTTGAAGCAAATAAGGCAATCACAGATCTAATCGAAAGCTCAGAATTTGGATCCGAGATTCAAGAAAAAAACCGAGACATAGCGCAGACTAGCCGAGAGTTACGAGACAGATTTCATGAACTTCAAGCATCCACACCTTTGATCGGCCCGACCGTGCTCCTTTTTTCTCAACAGGTAGCTTATACTTTTTTTCTAAGAGGTGGATTATCACTTGAATAAAGCCTCCTTGGATTTTGCTTTCCAAACATTGAATGCTTAGGGCTAAGATTCAATTGCCCGGATATAGTAGAAATATTACAATTTACTTTGATTCATGGTTGCTTCTGAAATTGCACCACTTACTCGTTCCCCATACCAACGAGATTCTATATCAATGTATTTTTGGTCAGAGAAGGTTTGCAGCCGAACGCTGTGTTTGCAAAGTGACATGCCCATCAAAAACCCAAATCAGTAAAAACACTGTGAACTTGTCAAACGACAATCAAACTATTATAAGGCTATGCGCTAGTTTAATGCCTTCAGCGCATGAGAATAATGATGTCTGCATCACAATTTTTCTTTATATATTTAATTCTAAGCGAATCATTTTGTACCATAAGTATCTGTAAGTTTTGTTTAGGTTCACACTGTGAATCTCCCGTAAACGCAATATTGCTTCATTTCGCGTCACGTAAGCATAGCATATTCGTAACCGCTAGGGTATCGATCGACGGCACGTTCGGTACGAGTCACAAGACACAACACCCCTTCACTCACAGACAGAAATAAAAAAAGAGTGACTTCAATGAGTAAACAAATTGGCGAAAAAAAAACAAATAGTCAGCAGGTTTTTTGCGTCAATTTACACTGTGGCCCTTGTGGTCAAATACACGTGCTCTTGTTGGAAGCCAGGCCCTCCTTCGGACCTTCCAACGCAACCTTAAACGTGGGCCCGGTCCGCGCACGGCTCATGCAACGCGGGTGTACTTTCTCTCTTTTGTTTGCTTTTGTACAAAGCCGCATAAGTCTCGGCCAAGGCTCAGACACGAAAGCGGTCTTTTTCAGTTTGCTTACTCGCTACGAGTTCATTTTCTGTAGCAAAACGTTACATCACGTGACATACGGAATATCAATCCACGTCTTTCTCGCTTTATAGCACGAAATGGAGTAGGGGAAGAACGCTAGCCGCAATTTTGAAAATCGCGTTTTGGGCCGACGCCTCCTTAGATTCCCAGCGTGTCCAACGGGCCCTGTGTGCAGTACTTCCAACTCTGAAGGAGTTCCTGTTTCGCGTACCCCATAACAAACGTGCATAAAGAGATGCGCTTCTGTTTCAGTTGAGTTTGAGGAAAAGCGAATCAGGCAGCAACACCCACCCACAGCTCCACTTCCTGATCTCCGACGAGTCAAATATACCAAATAAGGAAAGAACGGCTCTCCTGACTGCGAAGCCCACCTCCGATCTTCCATCTATTCCTTACGCTGTGTTGTCTTTACACTTTCACTTTTAGCAATCTAAAGTATTTTTAATCTGGCCGAAAGGGTTCCTTCCCTATCCAAAATAACGTACCACCGACACTCTGACTGTTGCCATTTGCACGTATAAAAAACCTCTCCAGCTATGATCAAGTCCGAAAGCAGAAAGTCGAATCTCTTCAGCTCGTTAAGGTCCCGTCGGTCTTTGAAGGATTTGTCTGCTCGTCTGCAGAAAACCTCCCTGCTCATCAGTGGCCCATTTCAGCTTTCCCCCATTGATTCAGAACGCACACATGGCCGGGATACTCCTGTAGCAAAAAGCCCACTTTCGCCTTTGGATCTCAACTCGCTCCAGAGTAAAAGACTGTCAAAACTCTATTTCCACGGCTCTGAGAGCCAGGATAGTATACTGAAAAGACATTCAACTGCGTGGAAAAAACGCTCGTCGAGCCCTGCAAGCGAGCTCACTTTGGCCACGATTTCGGCTGCTCATAGTGAATTGGGCTCGATCGATACCACCTCGATCGACTTACCCCTGCCTACAATCATGGGGCATGAAGCGAAAAAAGACTCCGAGGGTCTGCTCGGGGCGACCCATCTCCAGTACACGGAATACGCCGATTTTTTGAATCTCCAAGAACCGTGCATTCCGAAGAGAATCCATCGCACTACGAACATCGGCGATATTCGGAGGTTCATTGAAAGCGACGATAAATTGCCCATGGGTAATCGCAAATCGCTCGAATTTGAGGCCTACGAGATCCAGGCGCTCTGGGCCAAGACTTGTAAAAACAAGCCCGATGAAGAGTGTACTGTGCGCATTTTAGAAAATGCGTTTGTCATGACTTTTGGCTCTGAGGTCTCGTCTTTGGAACGTTTTTGGGATGAGTTGAATGTGGATGAGATTTTTAGAGGTGATACGATTGACGATGCTGCAGACTTGATACCACTTTGAGTGAGCCAGGATATACATCTTCTGCAATGTGGTATCACTTTCGAATTTGGGTCGCTGGATCTAGTTCAATATGAATTGGGAATGTGAAGCACTATCGTGAATGCCTAATTTACTAAGAATGGCAAAAGTCCCTCTCATTCAAGATGGCAAGTGTCTCTCTCACTCAAAGTTACAAGTGTCTGTTTCACTCAAAATGGCGAGTGTTTACTTCACATAGAAAAGCAAATTTCCAGTGAGGTAAAGCAGACGTGGCGCTTTTACTCGTGAGCGCTGTTACTCATGAGCGGTCTCATATGTGATGCTTCTACTTTGAAGCACAGCGCAAGATCGTGTTTGCCTCAGATTTTTCAAATCACTTGTTTCGTTCAATATTGCAAACTCAAGCTGCTCTGGAAAGCAGTCTTAGTTTTGATGGCCCGTGCGAGAGAGCTGTCTACGGAATTTTCAGGCATCCTTTGATTTTTATTGCCCCAGGGCGCTCAGAGTCAAGACTCTTGTTTCAATACAGTTTCTTTATCACAATTTTTGTCTTTCTTAAAAGCAGAGTTTCATGCGCGAGGTCCCAAGCCTCACCTCACTTCATTTCGGGAAATGCGAAGTAAGCGATGTCTTTAAAGCTTGCTTCGATCTGGAAAAAGTTTCCATACATTTCAAATAGCATATTTCAAACTTCTTCACCTTAATGCTGTAATTAAACTGTAGGGATCAAATCTTCAACAAATCACATATACATATATGCATCCATGCTTGGACCAATTGCCGTTTCGGTGAACTTCATCACTGGATCCTGACTCCACCCGTACACCACACCTAACTGAATCAGCGCTGCGAAAAAACCATGCTCATATCTACGATTCAGTCGAGGCTCAATCTCTACATCGATTTGTCTCCGTTTGACTGTATAACTATACCATGTCAAGCTCTGATCCATCCGACATTCTCTCGGCATTGTCTTTAAAAGACCAGAAGACCTCAGCCCCGCTGGCTGAGACTAAATCTTCGGCCGACATCAAAAGTGATGTGCCTTCGAGTAAGACAGAAAACACTTCGGAAAAGACTGACACAAAAGCCGACGAGCCTGCTCCGAAGGAGGTGGCGGAAACTCGAAAGAAGGACGCTGCGACAAACGTTTCAGATGGGTCTCAGGCTGACGCCACTGGAGAAGCTGGTGCAGAGCCAGAGACGAATTTGATCAAATCCACGTATGAAGTGAAGGTCAAATTGGCCGATTTGCAAGCCGACCCAAACTCTCCCCTTTACTCCGTCAAGACATTCGAGGAGTTGGGGTTGAAAGATACGTTGCTCAAAGGTCTTTATGCGATGAAGTTCAACAAGCCCTCGAAGATTCAGGAGAAAGCGTTGCCGCTCTTGTTGAAAAACCCCCCACAGAACATGATCGGCCAATCGCAGTCTGGAACAGGCAAAACTGCAGCCTTTTCTTTGACCATGCTCTCGCGTGTCGACGAGCTGCAAAAAAACACACAGGCGCTCTGTTTGGCGCCCACGCGTGAACTCGCGAGACAAACACTCGAGGTCATTGAAACCATGAGCAGGTTCACCGGCATAACCACGCGCTTGATTGTGCCTGGGCTGGTGCAGAAGAGAGAGATTGTGCACGAGAACGTGTTGGTCGGAACCCCTGGCCTCGTCTTAGACCTTTTGAAGTTCAAACAGATCAGATTGCTGAACTTGAAGGTTTTTGTCTTAGACGAAGCTGACACCATGATGGAGGCTCAGGGCTTGGGCGACCAGTGTGTCAGAGTGAAGAGACAGTTGCCCCAATCGACCCAGTTGGTGTTATTTTCTGCCACGTTTCCTACTGAGGTGAGAGCGTATGCAGAGAAATTCGTGCCGAACGCCAACTCTATGGAATTGAAACAGGAGGAGTTGAATGTGGATGGTATCAAACAGCTCTGGATGGACTGCGACTCTGTCCAGCACAAGTTCGAGATGTTGTGTGGATTGTACGGGTTGTTGACGATCGGATCCTCGATCATCTTCGTTGAGACGAAGAATACAGCCGACGAGTTGGCTAAAAAGATGACGCAGGAGGGCCACAAAGTCTCTGTTCTCCATGGAGGCCAGGACATTCAAACCAGAGACCAGCATATCGACGATTTCAGAGAAGGCCGCTCGAAGGTCTTGATCACCACTAACGTATTGGCACGTGGTATCGATATCGCCTCGGTGTCGATGGTGGTCAACTACGACGTGCCTGTTGACGCGCAGAGAAAACCCGACCCATCGACATACTTGCACAGAATTGGTAGAACGGGTCGTTTTGGTCGTGTGGGTGTATCTGTGTCGTTCGTACATGACAAGAAGTCGTATAATGACTTGCAAGCGATCATGAACTACTTCGGCAATGTTGAGATGACCAAATTGCCCACGGACGACTGGGATGAGGTGGAAGAAATTGTGAAGAAGGTTATCAAAAAGTGATTGTGTAAAAGAAGAATGAATATTGCTAAAGTCAGGGTCATCTGGCTGAGGATCGAGCACCAGGGATTAGAACTGTAGAGTTTCTAGAGCAGCGCATACAGTGTGGACGCGACTTGATCTATAGGGTTCACAGGCTGTCTGGATTGGGGGATCCTAATTTGAGTCGGCTTTTCTGAGACTCCGCCTCATTTGAAAAAAATATGAGCCACTAGTCTGGCACTCACTCCTGGAATTGTTGATAGCTGGATTGTCATAAAGTGTGTATCAACAGATCCGCCGTGAAGATAAATGAGGCAAAAATTTGTTAGTAAACAGCTAAAGAGTAGTTTCTCTGATTTTGCAAGTCACAGATTATAGGGTGTTTCTTATTGACAAAATCCATTCGATGTTTTGAGTAAAGGGCAAGACTACACTATTCATCGTCACCACATCTTGATTTATAGATATATACAAGCAAAATCAAAAAGCCCTACACCTCAGCAATCAATGGTCAAAAACGACTGAAGGCTTGAATCTGCCCGGGGTTCTCTCGGCAACCACATTCCAGTCGATGCATTTCCACACGTTGTCCAAGTATTTCAGCTTACCAAACACGCCATAGTCGTGCAAATAAGCCCGCATCGACGCGTCAATGGCAAGTAACGGCACCAACTTTCTGTCCAGGTACAAAACGGCCTCCTCTGCCTCCTCGACCGTTCCCAACACATTATCGTCGTGGCCCGTAGAAGCCAAAGCATCAGCATTCTCAGCCAAGTCTTGTGCAGCACTTTGGGCTTCTCCGCGTTCCTGCTGTCTTCTCACAGCAGCTTCCTCGCGAGCGAGCTTCTGTTGCTTCAACTTCGAAAGCTGCCCCAGGCGCACAGAATCATCTACGATTCCAGCATTGTATGTGTTCATTATCGCCAATTTACTAAACGACAAGTCGGCCTGGGAACCGCTGCGCAAGGAGGACTCCAGATACGACGCTTCGGCGACAAGCCACGTGATTCCGTCACCTTTTATCGAGCGTGCTGAGTTGAGGAGAAGGTTCCTGAACTCTGCCACAGAACCAAACGAGTCCTCAATCCACTCACGAAGAGCCTCGTTCAACGGCTCGTTTTCGAACTTTGTGGCAATCGTCGGCGTCTCTAAGAGGGCTTCTGGGCCTGGCTTAGCACCGATACCTTCGCCGCTTTCCCCTTCGAGAGGCCTAAGAGATTCTAGACAGAACTGTAAGTTGTGGAGTCTCGCTGCACTGGCCGTGATTGAACTCAACTCAGGAGTATTGAAAGTCGACGCAATGAGCTCATTCAAGTCGCTAGGAGTGTTGGTAACCCCCAAGTCCTCGATCTCTGTGTTCAAACGGGCCGTGAGCCTTTCTCCCTGCTTAAACCATATGTCTTCAAATGCTCTCTGTGAATATAAGCCTGTGAACCCAGACTGCGAGGCCTGAATAGACTGGAAAACGGGTGTCTCTGCAAGCCTATAGGTGAGCAGTCTGCTGAAGGCTCTTTGCTTGCCTAGAAGCAGCCTGGCGAAATTGACCATAGTTGCACGCGCTGTTTCGATGGAGACAAAGTTAGATGATGCCCAGACTGGGCATACACCATGAAAATTTGGCATCCGGCAGTTGTGCTGTGTGCAGGGGTTCAGGATCTACCGAACCAAACTGTGTTTATAATAAAAGTACTTTAGTTTGTTCGGCGTCTTCCTCCGTCTGAAGAAATCTGTATTCGAGAATTTTATAAAACTGTTTTGAGCCTAATCAGAAACATAGGAAAAGAGAGCTACTCATCCTTTGCAGTGAACCATGTGATTGAGCGATATTGGTTAAAAGTCTGGCTGGTGTGGTTTCAAGAAATGGCGCGAATTTGTCATAGATTTTTATTGTTTTTTAAAGGCTTCAAACATTTGTGAGTTGGGGAGAGAAAGGGAGATTTTAAGACCCTAAAGTTTTGTTTCCGAGCTTAGGCTTTCAAGTGGTATATCCCCCTAGTGTTAACCTTCTGTACTTTGCAACTTAATGGACTTCAAGTTGGTAGATATAATTCTTGACAGAGGAGTCTACAATGTTCATTCTTTGAGACGTTCTCACCAGTAATCAACAGCACACATTCTAGGATGGGAAATAGAATTATAAAACGAAAAAACAAAAAAAAAAAAAAAAA
>JAKTYO010000034.1:36216-54360 GCA_030578735.1 Metschnikowia noctiluminum | reverse complement strand
AACTATTTTCAAAAATAAGCCAAGGAAGAGCTTCACGGGTGCTAAACCTATTTTCTAAAACGACGCTTTTGAATGATGAAGCTCAGGATTTTGCTTCAGAAGATTGGAGACAATCGTTTAGTTATCATTTTTTTCAATTGGGATGATCCTGAGGAGTTGGCTCCATTTACATGAAATCAAACCCTTTCGAGGTAGGCGCTCTGGAAAACTAAAATTATTAGCATTTTTACAAAACGAGATTTCACGATGAATTGTACCTTCATGAATACAGTTGAGTGCATTTGTGATTGGGTATTCACACCATGAGTTCCCGAGTCAAACGTTATTCTTGAGGACGCAATGAAAATTAGTTAATCACAGGTTCTTTCCTTGAGTTTACTGACTTCTCGAAGTGCTTCTGACGCAAGTATAACTCATGCTCAGCGACACCCTAAGCCTATTAACACATAATTCAATCTATTTTCGTCCAACTTTCAAACTTCTCACCCTCAGCAACAATGACGTGCTGGGCTCATCATCCCCTCCATACGATGGTCGACGAACATCTTCGCCGCCATCGGAATCTCTGCGTGATGAAACCTCTCCACTGCTATTCTTTCTTAGCCTTTGAACTAAAGACTTTTTGCGGCCAAGGTCTCCCTTATTTCCACTGGAGGGTGACAAAAGATCACTTGTCTTAGGCGCAGGCGCACCGTTGAGAAAAGTTGTTGAGCCAAGCCCGGCAGTTGAATAGCCATGGATAGGCGCGGCTTTCTCATTCGCATCAAAAGCAACGACCGAGGGGTTGAGACGTGGCACATCAATCTGTGGTCCATACAGCTTGGCCAGATTCGATCCATTCGAGTTCGAATGCTGTCTCGCGCTCCTTCCCACAATCATGTTCTGGTCCTCAAAATTGCCGAAAGCGAGGTCCATGTTGTCATTTGGTGTGGCATTAGCTTTCATGGAGTTGTTTGGACCATCCGCCGGGAATGCCATCACAGGAGCAGCCTTTACATTTTTGTTTCTGTGAGGCGCACAAGCGTCGAAAGGGCCGTCATGATGGAAACGGCCGCCAAAAAACGCGCTGACATCTAATTTGTCGATGACGTCCAAGTTCTTGGACTGATGGGGCGCAACCGCCTTTTTCTTTGAATCTTTGGATGATTTATGGCGAGATTTTCTCTCCTTGTGTCTTTCAGAATCACTATGAGACCGGTGCGGTCTACTGGAGTGGGAAGACAGCCTTGGCTGGTCCTTCTCCCTTGGATATGATTTGGTTTGCGCCTTGGGCCCAGCCGCTTCCTCGTAGGATGGGGGTGGTGGAGCCATCTTTTTATGTGAATTGGGCTCTTTCGTGGGAGACCGTATCCTCGCGGCTTGGGTTGGAGGTGGGGGAGGAGGGTCTCTGTGGTGTTTGTATTCCCCGCTCATCGCGGAAGCAAATGGATTATTCGAGGACATTTTCCTAAAAGAATTAGTATGGGCTGAGTCAACCGAGAATTCAATCAAGTGTGTTCTATGGCAGAAGCAAAATGGTGTTATGGGATAGCAAATTATGAGAAGCAGGGCAAGCGGCGGGTATTATGGGGAGACAGCGAACAAATGCATGTTGAAACACTGCATGAGCTTGCATTAAGCTTTGGAGTTGGCGTCGGCCAGGCTCACTCATACCTGTGCAGGCCCTCCGCGCGAATCTTCAACGATAGTTACAGTCACGGGTTAGGCAACCTACCTACCCAAAATGGCAGGAAGGTGGATCGGCTAAAGAGGCAAAATTTTGACGCACACTGTCAGACATGGATAGAGCGAGGCAAATAGAAATATCGAAAACTCGACTTTTGTCTCGCATTGTGCTGCAAAGCGAAAATGACACAATGTCCTTGTCTCCGCGCTTGCCTAACCTGCTCCACCCTGTCGTGCCTGTGTGAGTTTGTTATGCGGAGTTGCAAGCATTGTGCGCCCTCCTTCAACCTAAAACGCCCTGCTTTTTCTGACGAATACGGAAACTTCCCACCTCAAGATCACAAGTTATTCTTGTCTCTGGGATCTAGTCCCCAACCGGCCTGTCCCAGAGACACATCACGGCTGTTCTGCAAGACATATGGAAGCATGATCACGCCGCGGTCTATTGGGGCGGTATGCACATAACGCAGGCACTAGAGCGAGAGGCTTCTCCACAGGCTGTGCTCAGCGTATCGCACCGTTGAAAATCCAGGACACTATCGGGGTACTGCGATGGCTCGACTATTTTTAGGTTCGAAGCTCTAATAATAGATGGGAGGGGATATCTGGAGGCGTTGGTAAACATGAAAAGCTGCCATGAGAGGTTGTGAGAATCAAGTGAGTAGACGCACTTGTGGCCTGTGCAAACGCCGAAGAGAGCTTGGCCGGAGACACATAAGATCCAACATAAAGAAGAGATTCTGCCTTCGAAAGTAAGAGACTAGCCTTTTATGTGTTTGACAGACGTGATCACCGATAACTTTCCGTGGTCTATACGCTTTCAGTCTTCTCCGATGTCTTTCTCCGATGTCTTTCTCCGATGTCTTTCTCCGATGTCTATCTCCGATGTCTTTTGTCGACTAATTTCGCAATTCGTTCCCTGTGATGCGCTGTTGTGATCGAGCACATATCTTTCATTCATATTGAGACATGAAGATATTCCTTGAATTTATGATATGTCCAGATCAAGAAGAATTCGTCCACTTTTTCTTTTGATTTCATTCATCTTGATCAGCTTTCATTATACCCGTTTTAAGATTTGGCTCGGTATGAAACCAAAAACCTCTGGATATGCAACATACTTGTCAAATACACCGGAAAAAAATGAGAAAATACATACCTGCTATAGTTGACATTGGTGTCACTACCAGTCCTGGTCAGGGCGGGATATGCCGGTCTTTGGAAAACATGTGGTTCTTCCTCGTCGGACAGATCTGTCATAAGACTCTTGTTTTTGTGTACCCAGTCGTCAAATGCCGAGTTGCTGGATTCTGCAGGCGAATCCACACCCAGACGACTGCTTTGACGGAATGGATTCGTCGACAGCCTTCGCCCCACAGAGTCGTACAGCTGATTATTTTGTTGATACATTTGGCTGGGTTACAAATAGGGCTGTTTCTATGAGGTTTTTGGTATATGGATTTGAGAACAGCTAAATGCAAGTTTAATGAAAGGATGGTGTTTACCTCCAACGAGGCCAAGCATTAACCGCCAGGAGTAGATCTTTGGTGAAGTTGGGCCTCGCACGCCGACGCGTGATGTTCTAGACGCTTTTGTCCAAATGCGGGCGCGAGGTGCCACAGCAGTGCCACTGAGTGCCGCCTAGGCCCAGCAATATAAGGAGCATGCCAGCAAGGCCAGGCCTGTGAAAACCAAGCGTCCGGACATTTTTTGAAAAAGGAAATGAAAGTTGCCTACATAAGCTTTGATTTCTTTTTCTTTATTGTTTTCAATTTGCACATGGAAGACGAAGAACCGTTCATAAAGAGATTCAGCTCAAAAGTCACGTGAACGGCATTATTCTGTATTGTTCGGAAGAGCGCCAATCGCTTCTTCAGCGAGAGGGGCCGACTTCAGCCGTACAGAGCCGAGAGCGCGCCTTCAGACGAAAGAGCTACTGTGAGTTTACCTGGGTCTCCTTCTCATGCACACCCATCCATTTGCGTGTGTTTTTTTTTTTTTTAAAAAACATCATTTTTTTTTTGTCTGTTTCATCTGGTTAAAGGACTAAAACAATAAAGAAAAAATTGTATAAAACCTCTAATCAGCTTCCAAGAAACGTACTTATTGTCGAAGTCGCGTCACCTCACGCCGGCATATGATCCTGATTCCGAAAGGCAAGGTGTATTCCGATTATTGAAGAAGAGTAACACAAGTTGATAGAAGCAAAAAATTCGGAATCGGACGACTACGCTCTTCTGGGCCATGAGTGAAAATTCCACTTAAAGCACTGAGAGTATCAACGTCGAGTCGATAGTCTCAGTAAACCTTCCTTTTTTCTTTCTCGTGTCGTTAAGTTTCATATATATATTTTTTATGGCATAGCCAGAGTTCGTGACAGTGCTAAGCCGATGCAGTATCCCAAAAGAGCCTTGTCTGCCGGGGAGAGACCGTTGACCGCCCGCGTCACGTGGTTGAGTCAAACATTAAGAGTGTTAAAAACACATGGCGACTATAATGCTAGAAAGAGCTCCATGTCCAATCTGACGGGACCGTGGTGTATGAAGGCCTCCTCTCTGTTCCGTGTAGTGCCTTAGATCCAGCTTTCGTCAGCGCCGTTTTCGAGCCATATAGCAAGTGCGGGTGCAGCGTGCTAGTCTCGCCAATATACGGATTTTCAATAAACACATAGGGCGTTTCGATATCGTCTTTCGTCCGGCTGCGCTGATTCAATGTGTACAAAAGTCTCTGTGCGTTGTTGCCACATGTCTTGCACACCTTGCAGGATTTAAACTTTTCCAGCAAAGACGCGAGCGTCATGCTTTTGCTGGCCAAGTTCTTGAAGAGCGGAATGACTATACGGGCCCTAGAATCTAGCATCATACCATCTAGACCCTCGTCTCCCAAAGCAGAAGATGTCACAGAAACGTTTGAAATCATCGAGCTTGTGTTGGAAGAGCCACTATTTGCCCGCGTGGGGGCTTTGTCATTTGCCGCAGGCGGAAGGATTTCAAACTGTACCGTCTCTCGACTCTTGTGAAGGCAATTGTGGCAATACGAAAGCCCACAGAACCGGCAGTGGTGGCGTCCGCGCTTCTGGGGTCGGAATAGGCCCCGGAATGTCTCAAAGCAGTTCATACAATGATCTGACGCGCTATTAGGGCTCCAGTGCTCATGGGTGGGCTCAGCTCTGGCTTGAGCCAGAGAACTGGCTTCTGCTGGCACCTGGAAAGGAAACTCACATATGGTTTTTCCAAAAGTAGATTCCTCAGGGCTCAGGTTATGGAGCAAGTCCTCTTCATTTATATGATCGATCTCCTGCGGGGGTCGGAGCACAGCAGGCATACACAAGGGTTTTTTCGGCGTATACACTTGCTGGATAGCCGGTCCCTTCTCGGGCGCATTCGCCCGAATTCTCCCTCCCGTGGCCTGTGAGAGTCCATGGGTGGATTCCAGATCCAAGGTCCTCTCGTCCAGCGTTTTGTTTGCATTGAGATTGTCCATTGCACGTGTAAGCTTCTGCTGCATCGACGAAGGGTCTTCGATCAGCACGGTCGAGCTCGAGCGAGACCCAATGACATTTCCTGGGTTTGATTGGCGGTGTTCTCGGCTTGCCAGAGTATCTAGCGATAACATTTTGCCCACCGACGCAGAGATGCCCCACTTTTTCCGCACGGGCTCCAGATTCCTACGAGTGGGCTGGTTCAAGTCCACTGTAGCAGGGAAATAATCTGCCTTAGTGTCGACTTTTCCCAGCACGAGGCCCCCGGGACCTGCTCTTAAGGAATTGCCCAAGTGGTCCTCTTTTGAAGGATCGTATGAGCTGAGCGCACTTTGCAGAGGAGATATATCACGCTTCAGCAGCAGATTCGAGATCCCCGAAGGGTTGCGGTCCGTGAATGGCCGGGGCAGCTCCGGCTCATAAGTATAATGTGTGGCCAGCGACATGCGAGGAGCCCTAATCTGGTCATCATAATTGATGTTATTGAAGCTGGGCAGATCAGACGGTTTTGAAGCTACCAGAAACGTTCTATTTATGTTTGGTGGAATTGCCGATGTGGGCACGGTGTTGACAATAGGCCGTTTTGAGAAGGAGAAAGGGGGTAATTCTTCGCTTACGGTATGTTCCGAGTGCCCCGTCATTTGGTAACTTGTGGTAAACGCACAGACTGCAGATTTCCTGAGACGACGAGTGGGCGAGAAGCAAAATAGAATCGAGGGAAGACCTGGAGAGGATATGGAGAAGATCTGGGAACAATTAAGGTATAAGCAAGGCTGTGGCCCAGACTTCCAGCTAAAAAAGGTTTGTACCGTTTAGAGATCTAACAGACCTGCTGCCCTATGTCGACATCGGTATTGATAAGACGACCTCGCTATCAAGAGCAATAGTGCATACGGGCAATTGTTTAAGCTACGGTGCATCAAGTGTGCAGGTGCCGAATCAAGGGGCGGCGATTTCCAAAGGGCATAAGTTGGCCCACGGCTAGTGTGACATCACCATGTTCAGCGGGCTAAAATGTTTGTGCTGTATGCCGCTATAAAAATGAGGTTTGCAAGACGCCATGATGTTTGTAAAAGACGTTACACATGCAACGGCATGCCAAAAAACCTCCTGACAGAGAAAAAAAAAAAAAAAACGTCGGGAGCAGCCGGTACGTCGTTGCTCGATAATCCCTCACGCCATGTGCCGGCCGGACACAGGGAAAAATCTCACATTTCCGGTTGAGGGGCGGGCACATGCCGAGCACATTGTTCAGCCGCCCCCACTCGGCTCGTGCTCGCAATTCAGCACGGTCACATGACGCCCTCTATGAAAGAAGCGGTCTCAGAATAAAGTGTATTGCTTATATACTGGCAGAATGCGTGTTCTGACCTACAGACTAGAGCCTATACCAGCGAAGAGTTCCCTTTTCTACTTCCGAATCCAATTGACCTGGGGCAAAAAAGAAACAAGGCATGGCTTGAGACCCGTTGTCTGTTAGCCTCAAAAGCGAGCGCACACATACGAATTGGGGTTCGCCAATAGTATGTATCTACGACGAATCTATCGGGGACCTATCTCTTTCTTGAGTTGGTCTAGCTTGCTTAGTCCTTGAGAACCACATACAAAGCATGAAGAATGGCTGGGAACCAGATGAAGATACAACAGACGATGTTAATCCAGAACGGGGTCGAAAGACCGCATTTCATGAAGACGGCTAAAGGTGGCAAGAAAATGGCTGTAGATGTTAGTAAAAGGCTGAGGCAGGATGGCGGTTAGTTCCAAAATCAGACATACCCAAGATGACGGCGACAATTTTTTCGGAGTTCATTGTGTGATGGTTGAACTATAGGGGCTAAGTAAGAAGAAGAAGCTTTATTCAAATGGAGCTGTGCTTCAAAAGCTCGCGGGAGGAAGCCACGGCACGTGACCTGTATACTGCGCCTGAGGCGGGCTGGTGAGTGACAGCAATATCTCCAGTTTGGGTCTAGACTGCTGAGTGGCAAACAAGAAGCAATCTCTACATTCGGTGGATTTTGTTGTTTGTGTCGTGTATCGACACTTTAAAGTCCTAATCCAAGCGCTCAGGTGTCGCCTATACACGGACAGTGCAGTCGACGTGCTCGCTCGTAAATAAATCGGAGATTGACACGCAGGGCCTCCAGTTTTGAGCTCCAGGACAATTTCTTCTCTTGCTATCCTCCAATTATCGTAGGGCGAAAATAAGGGTAGGTCAGCTTGAAATATCGACAATGTTATTGATTTTGACAGAACGAAAATCGGGTAGAATTTTCCCCACCCAGGCTAGCCTGCATAGGGAAGGATTTATGTGATCATTCTAGCCTCGCGTGCGAGAGGCTCGAGTGGAAAATAAGGTTATAAGGTACACAAAGAAGTTAAAAAGAAATTGAGCTCAGAGAGTGATTTTGATAGAGATGAACTCGACATCATTACCTTTTTGTGTATGAAAGAGCAAAAAAGGTTGCTTTAGATTTAGAATAAGAACACGCCACAAAGAGGCTAATTGTGACTTGTGGTGATCTCAAAATTAGGTCAACAAAACGTTTAACTCAATTGATACAACTATCTGATCCCTTTGTATCCCATCTTCCACCGTCTCAAAGCAGCTGGCGTGCACCACTCCCTAGCAATTAGGTCTGTGGCACCCGAGCTGGAGTAGTGACCTATTCATTTTCATTTAAAAAGTTTTCGTATTACATGGCGTGAATTAGGGGGCATCCCTCACTCAACCCTTCGCTAGGAAAATTAAATATATGAAAAAACCTATAATAGGTCAATAGCCCAACCCGAATGCCCCTCGTCTAAATACTAAAGAGTGGTGCACGCTCTTCTGCATCAGGTTTGACCCAGCTGTGGGAGAGCGGCCTAGGACTGAATTCGGCTCACCTAACAGGGCATATACCTGTCATCGTCCGGAGGAGTTTACTGACCAAGTTCCCTGTGAGTTCTTTGGGCAGGAGGTAGGTAACAGCGACACTTTGGGGACTCCATATGTATTTTGTTTTTGTCAACGAAGGGCCAAGCACAAGATGCCCCATTCCAACGTCCTAAAACACGCTGTATCTTTGAAAAAGATTGAAAAATACAAAGAATAATTCGAAAGCGAAGAAAGCTACTATCTACGAGAAAATTACCAACCTGTCAACAGTAAGGGTTTTGAAAGACTCATATTTCCACTAATGATTCCACGGCCGTCAAATTACTGACTACCGCAATAAAAAAAGCTCACGTGGCTCCTTTTGAGCCCAAGTGAAAAAAAAAAATTTATTTTCACCGAGTAAAAACCACCTGTGGTTGTCAGTTGGAGTGCTATTTTAGTGACATTTGGTTATCTAATTCTTTTGTTTTCGAACCAACCTTGACTTCTAATTAGCCTATTGATTCTACAAAATTATAGGATAGAGCGGCAATAGTTGTATTGCGGGAAGGGGGAACGACGAATCAATTCATACATTGTTGAAAATCAAGCGGCTCAATTTTCTAGTCTCGAGTGCACTCACTGAAAATTGAGGAGTGCACAATGCGCCGCTCGTGCGTCGGATACTTCGTATTTGTCAAATTCCGAGGGTTGACACGTGCGCTGATAATTCGTTATGTTATGAGACTTAATTACATTATTACAGTTTCTCGTGCCGATGAGCCATCGATGAAAGTTGGCGGTGATATAAATACTGATACCTAGAAGCTTTGGCAAAAGTGTTTTTCTGATCAGTAACACTACAGTCAATAGTCGAAGCACTGAGCACTCCCAACTAGCTTATCTTATCATGGTTGCTATCTCTAAGCTCATCAACAACGGTCTTCTCCTTGTGGGATCCTCTTTTTACAGAGACTTGGCCACCCCTGAGCAAGCCTCGGTGGAGTCCTACAATGTGGTGAGATTTTTGGGTGGTGCTGGGCCATATGTCCAACATCCGGGGTACGGAATTTCAACCGACATTCCTCAGCAGTGTACCTTGGAACAAGTGCATTTGATGTCCAGACATGGTGAGAGATTTCCATCCAAAAGCGTGGGGAAGAAGCTCGAGTCGATCATGAGCAAGGTGAAGAACTACAACCAGACGTTTGTGGGCGACTTGGCGTTCTTCAATGACTACACGTACTTTGTCTCAGACCTGAATTTGTATGAGAAGGAGACATCGCCCATCAACTCTGAAGGCACATTTTCCGGAACTTCCGATGCCTTGAGACATGGCGCCTCGTTCAGATCCAAGTACAGCACCCTTTTCAATGCCTCGGACGAATCGCTTAGAGTGTTCACTTCCAACTCGGGCAGATGTCATGAGACTAGTAAGTACTTCGCTCGTGGGTTTATGGGTGACCAATATAGCAACGAGTCGGTCGACTACTACATTATCGACGAAGATAAAAAGATGGGCGCCAACTCTTTGACGCCACGTGAAGGGTGCATAAAGTACGATTCTGATGCCAACGACGACAAAATCGCAAAATACAACATGACCTTCTTGACCACCGCAAGAGATAGAATTGTCAAGGGTAACTCACACTTCAACTTGACCACCTCCGATGTGCAGAACATGTTCCAATGGTGTGCTTACGAGATCAATGTCCGTGGAGCCTCTCCTGTGTGTGATCTTTTCACCAACGAGGAATTCATCAGATACTCGTACTACATCGATGTCAGCACATACTACTCAAATTCTTTCGGAAACAATATGACTGCCACCGCTGCGGCACCATACTTGAATGCAACATTGCAGTTTTTGAAGGAGGAAAACCCAGACTTCAAGGTCCTTTTGGCGTTTACCCACGACACCGACCTCGAGATTTTCCACTCGGCACTTGGTCTCCTTGAGCCCGAGAACGACTTGCCAACAGACCACGTGCCCTTCCCTTCGCCTTACTCGCATATTCAGGCCACGCCTCAAGGTGCTAGAATTGTTACCGAGAAGTACAACTGTGGCGGCTCCTCGTACGTTAGATACTTGATCAATGATGCCGTATTGCCAATCAAGACATGTCAGGATGGCCCCGGATTCTCCTGTGAGTTCTCAAAATACGAGAAATACATCGAGCTGAGATTGGAGGGCAAGGATTACGGCACTCAATGTGGTATTGCCTCTGGTGTTCCTTCCACGGTCTCCTTTTTGTGGGACTACAAGACTGGCAACTACACTGCTGCTGATATCGACTCGTGATCAACGGTGTGGACCAAGACCCAGTTTGTATGAGCTCGGGCAATTACAAACTTTTTCTGACTGATTCTCTCGCTAACACCATATAATTTCGATAAAAGTTTTGACTTGTGATCCTTAGCTTAGAAGATCTAGTAGTTACAAGAAGTACTGGCTTTGAAAAGCTTACTTAATAGTGAAAAAAGCAGACCGTTCTTTGAAAATTAACGAGTTGAGGACATACGAGGTTTATCCAGGATTGACAAAAGACATAGAGTAAAAGTTTACTTCATGTTTGGTTTGGCAAACTTGGCGTTTATGCAGTCGGTTACACTGTAATTCAATAGCTAGGTCTCGTGTGACAATTTTATAACCAAGATCTCATCTGGAAAAATGCTTATCATATCTCCTTTCTTACTTTCGGGGATCAGGAAATAATATTTACCGTTACGACACCTCTGGAGTCAACCTAGACCAGAATAGCAGTTCCGAATTTAGCATCAATCAATTCCCCCCAAAGGTATTTATTACGAAACTATATATAGAAGCGAAAGAGTAATAGCGATAGTTCTAGACATGCACCTCTGCATCGCGCCCAACAACGGCGACAAAGTGTTGGGCCTTCTCAAAACGCTAGCTTAGCCTCGCAACCGGTACACTCTGGTCTACCAGCACATGCATTTACTTCCAGTGAGGCAATGAGTTACAGCTAACCGCCAGGGCTCTTCCTTTACTCGGGCGGTGGTACGACTTCACCTTCACCCTCTCCGGCACTTGTATGTCTGACCACATAGAGGGCATGGAAAACTCCAGGGAACCAGAAAAGTAGTGTCAAGAAGATATTGATGATCACAGTCATGTCAAAGCCACCTTGTGCAATATAAACCGCAACAGGAGGACAGAGAACAGCTAGGTGTTAGGACATCGGTGATAAGATAATCAGTTGCAGATTCTTTAGATGTATTCATACCTATCGCAGCAGCAGCGTATTGCCAGGTGTCAGCGTCTTCACTCATTTTAGCCAGGATATAGAAAAAGAGAAGGTGTCACAAAAATGGTTTTGAGGATTTTGCCCGCAATTTATAGCCAGATGAGAGGCTGCAAAAAACCACAAAAGTAGGAGCGAGGACACGGCGTAAGGTTGATTAGAAAAAAAGAAAGAAATAAAATTCCGACGCGACGCTTCTTACTTGGGAAGCACAAACAATCATTCGAGTTATTCATGCCTTGTGTGTCACTTTCTTCTTCCAGGTGTCAATCGAAGTGAGTGGAGAAGCCAACTGGAAATGACACATTATACGTTCTCTTTATTTAAGATTCTGCGGGCGATATTAGTTGAGCGAATATATTTACAGCCAAAATGCTGACACTTCCAGTATAAGCGCTAGACCCTCGCGGCCTCGTGTTTCAGGCCTAACTTGTAGATAGGATACAACGCTCGTGTATAGAATGAGAATTGAGTAATTGGATTATCTCTGTGTGACCTTGTTGCTGATTCTAAGTTTTTTTGTTTCGCACATCATGGCACCTGTCAAGAACTAATATTACAGCTTCACGATGACTTCAACTTACTTTTTCTTCAAAATTATCTTTTTAGATAAAGTGTCAAAGCACAAAAGTCACATTAAAGCTCGTATTTCTTGACAGACATCTATTACATCTTTTCAAGTCGAGCACAGCACTCCATTCTTCAGCGCGATAACTTGGCTTCTGCGGCTTTGCTCTTTTCTGAGCGTTGTCTGCCAGCAACTGAGTCACGATTCAACATTGCCTCAAGGTCACTTGAATACGGCGCTTTAGTTTTGCTTGGATTATTGAGAGTTTTTACCACTCTGAAATAGTTTTCATACCAGTTGCCATCGTAGACGCCAATAGCAGAGTTGAGCAAGGTGTCCGGAATTTGGAAAGAGTCGGTCAAAGGGATTGACTGCTCTCTGACTTCTAAGCAACTTTCTCCGACTAATCTCGAGGTAATTGTTTGACTTAATTGTGGACTCATGACCTGGAAACTAATGAACTCTCTGCCGAAATTCTCCAAAAGATGGGTCAAAAGGTAGAGCCTCACGACCTTTGCTAAGACAAAGAGGAGATCTGGGCTCTTCACATTGTCGAGGGTGTCAAGGAAAGTCTCTAACAAGTAGTGATGACACCTCAACTTTGACAACAACACACGTTCATAAGAAACAAAATCCCAGCTTTTGTTGTCCTCTGCTTTCTTCAATGCGGAGGCCGAAACTCTCACAATCAAAACTTCCAAAGCCTTGAGCACTTGTGAGGGGTCCAAGTCTTCCTCGCTCCTTAAGACAGCCTCTGAACCTACATAGTTTCTTGCATTGGTCAAAAACAGCAAGGATCCAGAGATTCTGGCGTTTTTCTTCAAAACGTCGCTAACATTTTTCATGATGGATCTTCCCGCAGACATACCAAGCACGTTGTTGTCGCCTTCCCAAGTACACTGGACAACCCAGTCAGCATATGTTTTGCCGAAACCAGAGTACGCCGAGTAGCCCAGCCCGCCACATGCTTGCCTTGCCTCGGTTATACAGCTCTCGGCAAGCCACGTCAACGTTGATTTCAAGGCAGCCGAATCGATAAAAAGTGACTTTGTGTCAGCCAACGACTCGAGAATTGCTTTCTCGTCTTTTTTTTCAACAGCTTCCTCCAACTCACGAACCACGGATTCGTGTTGTCTCTCCAAACGATCTGTGCCCACACCCGCTGCAAAGGTCAAGGCCAAGTAGGGCATCAATCTTCTTTGGTGCAAAGGATAATCTATAAGCTGAGTTTCCTGGCTGCTGCCAGTGTGGTCGCCATTGAATTGGCGACGGCCAACAGCGTAACGCGTGGCCACGGTCATGAATCTCGCACAGATTCTGTAAGAATCAGAGGCCATCCCCACACGTCCCTGTAAAAGAGAAATGTAACTCAATTGTTCAAGTGGGGGAAGTGTCACGGTTCCGTCACGGGCAACTTTACAAAACTTTTGTAGCATGAAAAACCGAGGGATCCGGACCGATGAAAACTGGATCCAGCCATTGTCCACGCCCTCACGGCCCATTTTCAGTCCAATATCACCAATTGAGACCCCGGGCATCAACTGATGAGTGGAGTCCCGCAAAGGCACCACAAACGTTTTTACACCATAGTCCTTGCCCTTAATGATGAGACGAGCATATATCGACGAGTGCGTGGCTGAATGGGCCGCGCCTCCAATCCACCATTTTGTGGCTCCTATATGGGGTGTGTTGATGACAAACTCGTCGTTTTTGTCGTCAAAAGTGGCCGTCGTTTCTACACCGGCTGCATTAGAGCCGTGGCCAAGCTCGGTCATGCCAAAACAGCCCCAAAGCTGTTTCATAAACTTGGCTTCTTTTTCCAAACACCAGTACCGGAATTGTGCGTCAGTGCCGTTTCCTTTGATGCAATTGATGAAGAGCCCCAAGTTGACTGATATGCGGATTCCTAAAGAGGGGTCATAAGAGGTGACAAGATTTAATCTCCGCCAAAAATCAGTATATGATTCCAGCTCCACATACTGGGTCATCCGAGCGATTCTAGTGGTTGTCTGTTCGCGGTTCTCATCGCGGGACAACTCGTAGTCGGCGAAGCCAGGAGCCAAAATTGGATCTCTTTCTAGAGACTGGTAAAGCTCCATGATTTTCTTTGCCTTTTCAGGCGCTCCCTCCACGATATTGTGCATATCTGAAGGATCGAACATAGCCTTGGCCCGTTCCTCCATCATCAGAATCGCAGGCGAGGGCCCTGGCGTGGTACTTACTAAAGATTTTCCAGTGATTGGCATGATATTGTTTTTCTCTATCAAGCAAGATGGAAAGGCTCGATATCCCTTTTCTGACTACATTTACCAAGATCATCCAGCCCTTGTTTATATATGGTTACGTGCCCCTGTGCAGGCTCAACAGTTGTGGGGTAGACCTCGCTTCCCCAGATTTCACAAGCCAAAGATTAAATCGTGTTCCGCGGAAATGTATGAGGAGATATTTTTGGTCAAGGCTTTACGAAAAAGAGTGAGCGGTCCGCGGAACCTCTTTTAATTTTTTCATGGCGGCTTTACTTAACTTTTCTTTCTTTAATCGTAATCTGATGGGAATTTCGGAATAAGAATAGAGGGAAAAGATTGACAAAGATGGAAAACTTTCATATTGGGAAGCAATTCATTCCAGGGCCGAACTAAACATTGAAAATCTTCAGCTACCCTCCCTGCGTTCAGCACTACTGCCATTACATATGTGTCTGCTGAACAGTGTGTGTGTGGAAACAGACGGGAAATATGTTTCTCCAATCATATCAGCTTACAGATTAAGATAAAATTCAGCAGTTTCATTCACACCCTCATAAATTATAGTATAATGTGGTATTCATACCTACTTCGACAAGACGGAGGCGGCTTCTTCGGACTTCTCGTAACGATCTCTGATCTCAAGCAGCGGCCTGTTTAAAGCAAGCTCAAACTCTGCGCTGTAAGGCGCCTTCGTGATACTGTGAGGATTCAACGTCTTCACTGTACCGAAGTAGTTCTCGTAGATATTGCCGTCATACTTTCCAATCGCGGAGTTCAAGGCAAAGTCGCTGTATTGGAAGGAGTCTGTGTACGCAATGACGTCTGGTCTGATTTCCTTGCAAATCTGAGGTACGATCTTGTTAGTGAGCTCGTTGAGGAGATCGGGTGAGATGATCGAATAGCTCAAGAATTCACCGCTAAACTTCTCGATGACGTTTGCTGTCGCATAAAGCTGACCCAATTTGATCAAATGTGGATTGACCTCCTTATACTCGTTCTCGGAGATCCTCTTCACATACTCGCCTAAGAAGTACAAATGGGCCTTCAACTTGGAGATGGCCAAGCTTGCGGCGCCCACAGTATCAAAGTTGTCGTTGTTTTCAGCCACAACCTTGGCGCCCTGGATCGCAATCCTCGTGATCAACACCTCGATTGCTGCCAAGACCTTCTTGATATCCAAGACGTGGTCTGCAGACTCAAGCACAAGGTCTTTCGTATCGAATTTCTTTGCGTCGTTCAAGAACGCAAGCGACGCCTTCTGCTTCTTGCCCAGGTCCAATACGGCTTTCACCGCACGGATTATAGGCTTCCCAACAGACATTGCAAGGACAGAATTGTCTCCTTCCCATGTGCACTGGACCACCCAGTCATTGTACGCCTTGCCAAAGCCGTTATATGAGGAGTATCCGTGGCCGCCACAGGACTGTCTGCACTGGTCAATACAGTCTGCAGTCAACCAGGTGGCGGTAGACTTTGCCGACGCCGAATCGATGAAAAGCGACTTCAAGTCCTTGATCGACTTCATGATCGCGGGCATGTCTTCGGCGGCCACGTTCTTGTCCAAAGTGTCCAAGGTCTGCGTGATGGTGTGGTCGATTTTCCACGCGCCCGCGCTGAACACGTACGCCTGGGCCAAGTAGGGCAATAAGCGGCGCTGGTGCAATGGGTAGTTGAGCAATTGGGTCTCCTTGCCGTCGCCCTGGGACGCCAGCTTGAACTGCCGCCGGCCCACCGCGTACCTGAGCGCGATGGTTGCAAACCGGGCCGTCCATCGGTACGAATCCATGACCATCTGGACTCTGCCGCCAAGCAAAGCTGAGTACGAGAGCTGCTCGAGGGGAGGCAACTTCACGTCTCCTTCGCGAGACACCTTACAGAATTTCTGTAACATAAAGAACCGAGGAATCCGCACATGGGAGAACTGGATCCAGCCGTTGTCGATCCCGTCTCGGCCCATCTTGGCGCCGATATCGCCGACGGTCACGCCGGGCATCAACAGGTGTGCCGAGTCTCGCAAAGGCACGACAAACGTCTTGACGCCGTAATCCTCGCCGTCTACTATTAGCCGCGCATACACCGCACAGTGTGTGGCCGAGTGTGCTGCGCCCCCAATCCACCACTTGGTAGCTCCGATGTGAGGGGTATTGATCACAAACAGGTCTCTTTCCTTGTCGAAAGTGGCGGTTGTTTCTAGGCCGGCGACATTCAGCCCATGGGCTAATTCCGTCATGCCAAAACACCCGTATAGATGCTTCAAGTGTACGGTCTCCTTGGTCGTGGTCCAGAACTTCCGCTGCTCCGCGGTTCCGTTGCCCCGGATGCAGCCAAGGAACAAGCCCAAGTTGACGCCGATCCGTGTGCCGACCTGAGAATCCACGAGGTTCAAAAGCGACGTTCTGGTGGTCTCCCAACTTTCTGGGTTTCCAACTTCAAGGTACTGAGCCACACGGGCAATTCTGCGGGCAGTGATCTCTCTTTGTTGCGCTTTTGTAAGATCGTAGTAGCTGGCGTCGTTGCCCAAAATAGGGTCTCTTTCCAACTGCTGGATGATGGTTTCGAACACCTCGGCGTTTTCTTTCAGAGACTCTAAGAAGTAGTGCATGGTTTGTGGGTCAAACCGGTTTTTGGCTCTTTCCGATTGGATCGAGATCTGGGGGTTGGGCGCCGGGGTTGAGTCCACCGTGTTTGTGGAAATGGCCATGTTGCAGGGGAGAAATTTGTTATTCAAGAAAGAAGACAACAGTGTTGATTGTGATTAAATCAGAGTATGGAATATGGATTTGGGTCTGAACGTGACTTATGTGGATGCGAGAAATATATCTGCTGTACCGTTGCCTTGTGAAACTAAAAGATATTCACTTTTGAATTTTTTTTCTCAGATCTTCAAATATTTCTATTCGAAGAAATAGACTTTCAGAAAAAAAGAACGCTAAATATTGTATATCTATGCTGAAGCCTGAGGGCGAAGAATAGCCGTGCCTTATATAATGAGAACCGCACAAATTGCAGTGTGGAGAAGAAGTAGCGGCGGGCCGGGCCGAGGATCAGGGTTGAGTGGACCGAGGGCCCAGCTTAAGTCCGGACTCCGCAAGCGTTTCGAATTGCGTGGACCCCAGGTTTGAGGCGGGCCCACTCGCGAGGTTTTGAGTGGGGAATGTCACGTGGCACAAACTCCTTTTTTTGTTTTTTGATTATACCGAACTCAAGAGGGAATTTTCTGCTGGTTCCCAAGGAGCTAATGCTTGTATTTGAAAAGTGATTTCTCTGCGCTGACATCTGGGATATTCGCAATCTCTTCAAGAATGATGAGATGCAAAACGGCTGAAGTGGGCTGATCGCACGCGTAGTCACGTGCACGCGGTGCCAGGGCTGCCTTGAAATCGCATTGGACCTGAAGATATGAAAATTCAAAAAAAAAAAAAAAAGCGCTAAAGCACCTGCTAAGTATTCGCAGCAAGCCAACCAAGAAGGCGAGATTCTTTTTTTGAGAGATCCTCATTCTAGTCCCCTGATTACTGGTAATCTAATCCCTCATCTTTTCCTCTGTGTTGGTGATATTTCATGAGCTAGTATCATTCCCAGGGCGAATTCTGCTGAATTGGCCGGGGGCATCACTCGATTGTTAAAGGAAGTTTTTTTTTTTCAATTTTTATGGAAACATATGTATTGATGGACGGCGGACCGTAGTCGGCAGACGAAAACTATGTACTATACACAGAAAACCTTAACACACTCCCATCGCACTTAAATTACCTCGATTTGATAATAAGAGTCGTTTCCAAATTTTCGCTTACTCAGAGCAATCCATTGCTACACGTCCCCTTTTTCGTCCTTCTTCATTTTCATTTTTTTTCTCTTACTCTGGTTGAGGGGCACAGTCTGCTCACACCGAGGACAATACAAGGCGTACACTGTGTGAGCCTGGCCGCTCTTTTGCAGCTGAAAGGTCTGCTTTACTTCAAAAGTAATGCAGGGGAAAATAATATCACATAGAAGAATTTTATTTTCTCGCTGGCGATATCGATCAAGGTATTTAACACAATATGCTGACCATACTCAAT
>JAKTYO010000034.1:0-28094 GCA_030578735.1 Metschnikowia noctiluminum | reverse complement strand
CCTCGGTGAAATGCACTGAGAGATCGACGTTTTGCGTGTACGGGTTGTCGGAAGACGAGTAGTTTCTCAAGTTGTGGATGTTGTCCAAAAGAGTTTCTCGCCAGGTGTTTGTCGACTCATCTGCAACAATGAGACTGGGGGTAGATGTCCGCAGAAGTGTTTGTGCCGAATCGACATTCACAAGGTTCTCATACGATGTCACAGCGGTGTTTTCAGTGGCCACTTCGCTGGAGAAATGAGAGGGCGAATACGAAGATTCTTGCGCAGAGGCTGCCTCACCATACTGAGGAGGATCTTGTCCACTGTTGAAAGTATTCTGGTACATGTCGTATGAGGGAAGGATGGACCACACGGGGTCTTCCTTCTGACATGGTTTTGGGTCCATTGTGGGGATGTAAAAGGTGATGAGACAAGAGAAAAAGGTGATGGAACGGGCTTTTACTTTTGTCGATAAGTGAGAGCTGTTTCTGGGTTTGCGAAGATTAAATGATTTTCGAAATGGGTGTTAGTGATGTGAATTTGGATATGGTTAGCTGAATTTGACAAATGATGATGGCGATGATTGAACCACCCGATTTAAAGGTCGCGACTGGAAATGGCCCGATTGAAATGGTCACAATTATAAAGATGAATTGAGAGAATCAGTAATGGTAGATTGATTACTATGATTCTTTCTGAATATTTAGGTGGTCTTCGCCGGAATCCCTGAATCCGATGTGCCCCGCACTCCGGATTGCTCGGAGATTATATAGATGTAACTGCAAATACAAGAGCCCGTGTGACTCAAGGAAATGCAAGTGCGTAACCGCCCATTGCTGGTTCTGCACACGCTGTGCATGAGTCGCGTAAAACACTCCACCAAAAGAAAAAGTAAGATCTAAGTATTCGCTACTCACACGACTCATATTTAGAACTTGATTTCAATCGATAACTCCTGTAGTAGCGGTAATATAAACTGTTCTCACATTTTTCGCAATATGTATGAACGTGAATGGACAACTATACTCCACTTCCTTGATCAGGTCAACGTACTTATCCTGGCGCAAATTGCATGCTTTACATGTATCAGGAAGGAAGTACACCGCGAGTCGCAATTGAGCGGCTCATAGCCAGTCTCTTCTCTGACATTCCATCTGAAGCGCACCAATTGTATTCAGTCAAAAAATTAATGAACTTTATGAATTGACTGGCAAAAGACCAGCGGCTTGAAGAACTCAAAAAAAGATTTTTGAACTGGTTTATTGGGCTAACACCTTGTCAACAAAAAGAGCGACCAAATTTTGCTCAAAAGAGAACTTTGACTCCGTTAAATCTCCGCACTTTTCTTGGCCAAAAAGCGGCCCGCTTTTTCGGGCGCGGGCAAAGTTCGCAAGTCGCCAAATTACTTTTCTCATTTATTCTGGCTCATTTATCTTGTCTCATTGATTTTTTCTCATTTCTTTTATCTTACTTCCAACTAAAAGAGCGAATACGAAGCTATTTGTTGTTTTCTTTTCGTCAAAGTCAGCGTTGAGTTTGTCAAGATATGCATGCGGCTTGTAGATTCAGTGCCTCTTAAGTTGATTGTGTGAACTAAGATATCATGCTATCTGTTGATTTCTGAGAATGCAGGTTTTACTACGTACAACACGAGCTCACACGATTACTCATACCTAGATTGCGCTAGTTGAGTCATCATAAATAAACGTGTCCTACATTTTCAAATCTACATTCAGCTCTTCGTAATATACAATCTTTGTTTCATATCATTAGATCCAGTGAGAGTAAATCGAAAAACAACCACACTTTTCATGCCTCCCACATAAACCCAAACTCGACAGCCTGATTCTATAAGTGGGTAATAAATAAAGCTCGCTTCTTCTGGTTATATGAAGCCTATCGCCCAAACTTTCTAAGCTCCCAGTACCGAAGCGCGGGATAAACTGCTCCACTAAATCCCATACAAAGCCACATGGCGATGTCTCCACCATAAGCCCCACCCACCTTCTTGGCCAAAGGCCCGATCCAGTATGTTTGCGACATTCCCACTGCAGCCCCAGCAGCACCAAAAAGAAAAGCCACGGTGGCAGCAAGCCCACGTGTGAGTTTACCCTGAGTGTTCCAAATGAGAAAGTTGTAGTTGCAGTGCTTTCCGCCAGCCAACGACGAGGTGTCTGAGTCGAGATCTTCAAACTCCTTTGTGTATAAATGCTTAAACCGCTTTGTTCTGAAGATTGTGTTCTCTTCTAAGAGAAGGAAAAAGTAGATCGAAATCCAGTAACCAACCATCGGCAAGAAGTTGCCCAAAATCGTGGCAAACTTGTACCGGCCAATGATCGACAATGCCAAGTAAAGCGCCGTCATAAGAAACGACCAGAGCCAGCGAGGCACGCGGGCCAACGGAAGCCCAATAATCTGCATGCCAAACACGGCCAGGTACGTGTTAAGGATGTTATTTGAAATCAACGAAAGAAAAATGAGCACAAGGAGAAACTTGCCGCCGGCGCCCCACGGCTCGAAAACAGCCCCTAAGAGCCCGCCCATTCCTAAAGTCTCGTATGCCTCGGCCCATGGAGCGTGGTTCAATGCGATGTTGCCGATCAAAAGAGCCACCACACCCACAAAAGACGTCGGAAGGAAAATTCCCAAGAACGTCAACGTGAAGATTTGCGTGTTGGGCGTGTCTTGCGGAAACAAGATATAGTAGTCTGCGGCTATCAGGCCCCATGTGGACGTGATCGAGTAGCACAAGGCGAAAAAGGAAAACGCGTTGCCTTTGAGTGTCGCCTCGTCTTCGCCGGCGGCATCGGCCCACGACAAATACTGGTACTTGCTAGCCGTGACGACATACAACATCATGAATGCAGCCATGACAGGCACCGAGAGAAGTGCCTCGACTTTCAAAAGCGGCCTGATCCCAGCAATCGAGATGCATAAAGAAGAAACCGCAATGATCACAATCGAGACCACCAATGGCACTTTGCCGTCACTCACTGAGTTCAAGATTTGGCCACCCACAATACAATTGACAACAGACCAGCCCATAACACCTACAATACTGGCCACGGCAACCAACTTCACCATCCACCACCCAAACAAAAACCGGGCAGTGACCATTTGCCGGCACCCAGACCTCGGGCCCATGAGCGAGCAATAGGCAGCCACCAAACAGCCCACAAACTGGCCCAACATACCGGTGATCAAAGCCTTTTTGAGCCCGAGCCCAAATAAAAGCGGGCCCAAGTAGAATGAGGACATCGAGGAGAGTCCACCACATGCAGAGAACCAGAGCCCCGTGACAGTCACGAGCTGCCGGAACTTGTTGGTAGATCTGCGGAAAGGCGAGATCCGCTCGATTCCCGTGACCTCGACGCCAACGGAATCCAACAAGTCGCTAGCTTTTTTAATAAACAAATATGGTGTGATTTCGTCCTTCTCGTCTACGTGTCTGCTGGACTCAAACACAGGGGAATCACCAGCCTTTTCTAGTTTTGACATCGTCAGAACCACTTTCGTTATCTTCTTCTAGCGTATGCGGTAAAATGCAATATTTCCGAAAAAATATCTTGATTAGGGTAAATGACAAAAGCCCGAAAGATCGAATATCACACAGGAGATAAATTTGCAAAAATATAGTGGAGATACGTGAGGGCAAGTTCAATAGTAGATTTATTTGCCAATGTGAGATCGATGACTCTTGTTTGACGTGCTGACTCGGCCACCCCATGCCGGAAGTAACGATAAACGATGCGCCGTTATGATATTGCCGAGATTCAGCTTTCAGCCGTTTACTATAAGGCTTGTGGGAAGCGGCGAAGTGCAGAGCTTCTTCGTAGGGGTTTCTGAGGCCTGCAATTTCTTGTTAATAAAAGAATTAGAGAAAAAGAAAACAGTTTATTCTTCGTATGCCTTATTAGAGCAATGGGCAAAGAGAAGATTTGAATTGGCGCGGCAAAGGTCCAAGCTCGGAGGAGAACCTCCGCAATAGATGAAACTTCTTCCATCAAAGTTTAAAAAAGAACAGCCCGATGCGGGGCTCGAACCCGCAACCTTTTGATTGACCTTAAAGTTTAAGAGTCAAATGCTCTACCGATTGAGCTAACCAGGCTTCGATGGATAAAAAATGTGGGGAGGGTTTTCAGTCTAGCAGATCAAACATTATGTACTTATACCGCATTCAATTAGACGCACCAGTCAACAAGCTACTATTGGTTTTTGCAGTTTTCGAAATAAAAAAGCCATTCAAAAAATTCAAAACATCTTAAAGCGGGTTCGAATCGTGAGATTTGGAGCTGCTTTTGGGAGAGACGCACCCAGCGGGTCGATGACAAATAATTACAGGTTTTTTTATTCTATAGATATATAGTTTTTTGGGTCGCCTAAAAACGGCTTCCTGTAATGCATATTGTTTTTTAAAAAAAAAAATAACAAGGGCGTACCAAGAGGGATTGCTTTTGCCGTGGTGACGGCGTGAGGTGACCCGAGTTCGACACTAGGTTCGTTTCTTGGGAGTGCGTCCTGCCGCCTTGCCGAGTCACATAGTTGATGGCCTAAAAGAAGACTGATCCTACGAGATGATTACAAGTAGTACATTCTATTCGAATAGGTGACATCGGTTATGGCAGAAGCTTTTCTATGGGGAATCATATCCGTTTTGAGGGATTTCGTGTGTGAATGCTTGCGCCTTCTTACCTGAGCCATTGTTGCGATCCATTAACATTTTTTTTTTATTACTTCTCAGTTAGTGGTGTGGCCTTGTATCCTTCAAGGAACACCATTCATGATGGCATTTCTCTCAAGAAAGTAATATGAAATAAAAATCCGCATGACTTATTGCCAAATAATATTTTGATGGTTTTTAGATCAATTGCTCATACCTCTCGTAAAAGGTGGTCACATTGTCATTTAAAAAGTTTCTTGGCTGCTTTCGACACCCTTATACCTAAATACGCCCTACTATCCAAATCACTCTTTTTCGTTCTGATATGGAAAGATATGGCAAGACACTTTGCCCATGATAACTTTCCTACTCAGGATGTGGATGACCGATGACCGCGCTGGACACTTTTGAATAGAGGACTTTTACTTCTGTTGTTTTTTTTTTTTTTTAAAGAAACAATATGCATTACAGGAAGCCGTTTTTAGGCGACCCAAACAATTATATATCTATAGAATAAAAAAACCACCTCTGGATAATGTACTGAGTAATGAAGGTCCCCAGCCCTTCCGGTGTTGTGTCAAACTGTAGAAGACGATCTTACGATCACATGTTTAAGGATGGCTTAATCTCATTACACATGACTAACGAAAAAAAAAAAAAATACAACAGTCTCTAAACGAAAAAATCCCCCAGAAGAAAGAACTAGGCAAAAAGAATAGCCTAGTGTTCTTTCACATGCCATCTACATGCCACGAAGATTATCGAAATTGAAGCTTGGGCCGAAAATTACGGTCTTCGAAATTTGAGAATAATTCGGACAACATTACAACCTGTTGTTCGAGCATTTTTTTTGTCTTTTACTTTTCGGTCCTGAGCTCGCGGTTATTCAAAGAAAACTTGAATGATCTGGAGTACGCGAGTACAATGCTTTTGACCGTATGCGCTTTCAAACCCTTCATTTGAAGCCAGCTTGATGAATTATAGATGTCTGCATGTATTGTCTTTGGCAAGTTTGGGTGGTGTTTATATGATTGTTCATGTGGACCTCTCATGCACAGGTACAGCAAGAGAAAAAAGCGCTTATGTGATCAAATCATCTAATTAATGGCTCATGTCATTGTCGCGTATCTACTAAATTCAACTGAGTGGGCTCTTTGCTTCGAACCAACTAAAGAAACAAGACAAATTACGAAAGGCTGGTTCTTGTTTTACTCTGGCTTCTTTAAGGCCATGGGATCTACTTCGGTTCTTTTCGTGCTCTCCATCCAAAATAATCTATCGTAACCCGTATCCACTAAAATCTATTTATCGTTCCGCAGTCTTATCCATACTTCAGGACCCATAGATATTGATCTAGGTTCTTCACGGAGCCCGGCTTCTCTCAGACCTCTCGGTCACCCAAATCAAAAAATACATTTTCATGACTTTGGTGGATTCCTTTTCTCTCAAAAACAACCCTAATTTTTTAGAAGAGCGTCCAAAGCCTCGCTATCAAACATGTTACTGCCCGACTGAAGCGTCTTGGCGAGCATCACAATCGAATTGTTTGTAAAGTCTGGTTTTTTACGGAGCTGGTCAAGATCGTCAGAAAAGCTGGTGGCCATGTATGCCAAATACTGGTTCTCCAATTCCTGTCTATCTTTTTTCACGGTTTCCGTAGCCTCTGCCTGACTCTGGTTCTGTGTTGTCGTGAATTTAATTCGGTCCACTTGCTCCTGGATCTCTTTGGAGAGCTGTAAATCCTCGTCGATGTCTTTGGTTTCAGTATCGGACGCAATATCCATATCGTCTATAGAAACTATGGGGTGTTGCACATCGTCTAAATCTTTTTTGGAGACCTCCAGCTTCGAGGCAGATTGAGTGTCTGAGGAGCTGCTCGAATCCGAGTCCAGGTCTGAGGAAAAATCCTCTGTTCTTCTCTTTTTCCGCCTGCGGTTTTTGGTCTGTTTTGTGTGAGCTGACGCTGGAGCCATTGCTGGGTATAAATGAAGCGATGTGCACTGTACGAATATTCAAAGATGAGATCGAGATGAAGCAACGCGAAATGTGAGACTGAGATGCCTCGAGTGCGGGAGTGTACAGACCACCTTCTACAGACCGGGATTCTCGAGTGGCTGCGAAATGCGAAGAAAATGAAATCGAAAATATGCCAGGGTACTAAAGTTGAGTTCTATCAAATAATGAATAACTCGTAAGATTTATGTAAATATATTTATAATAGATCTGTGCATAAACGAATTTTTCCTGTGATTGTGTTGCTATTTGTGTCAGAGACACAGTATCAAAAACGAGTCGAGCAAGAGACGGGAAACCAGTCCAATTAAGTCAGAATCGTTTCTTCATGAGTGGCACAAGCTTATAGAGTTCTTCGAACCTGGATGTTTGCTTTGAAGGTATCATTGCTCGCGCTGAAAAGTTCAAAGTTTTAACAGAACAGGACATTGAAAGATTTTCGAAGCTTTCCTGTAACATTGTCCTCCTGGAGAACTGGTTGGGCACCATCACTTCCTGTGCAATAGGAGTGTACAAGTCCGTCTTCATTCCAAAGTCGACTTTTCAGCGTCACCTTTCCGGTCCACATATTCTACAATTCAACATTTATCCTGCAACATCAAATCTTTGGCTTTTTCGAGCTCTCTGATACTGGCCTTGCCTTTCTCTTTTTCACCATCGACGATAAATCATTTACTTGTGGTTTTTGCTGCACGGACTCGGTCAACGCACGCGCACCCGCTGGGCTCGCCACCGCCTCGCCTAGAAGGCCTTTGATTATATCCAACTGCTCGGCCTGAACTTCCTGTTCTGGGTCTTTTTTGAGCTCCGTGTATCGCTCCTGTAGATCACGGAGCAAGCCCTCAGAGTCGGCTCTTTTGGCAGCGTCAGCACTAGGGAGATCAGCTTGGGCCTTTACGATGCTGATTGCCTGGTTCACGTGACCTGCGGCCTTGGCCCTCAGTTCAGGATCCTCAACACAGAACTCGAGGGCCAACGACAATTTGTAGTGGGACTCAGAGACAAGCGAAGATGTGGCTTCGTTGTACAATTTCTGGCGCAGCTCAAGACACGCTTGCAAGTCGATTGCTGCCTGTGGAAAGTTTTCTGTTTCCAACGAGACTTCCCCAAGGAGATCGTAGGTTTCCGATAGCTTTTTCAATGCCTCAACGTACTTGTTGTGGGGCTCTGCGTCGTCAGAAGCCAAGTATGGAACCGGAAGGTCTGTATATTCTTTGGTTAAATCCTCGACTGTCTGCTCAAAAAGCGCTCTTGTGAGATCAAGAATGTCCCACGCGGCCTCGAAATCGGATTGTTCTTCTTCTGGCGCGTCGTCTGCGGACTCCTGTTGCTCATCCTCCAAGCCACTTTCCTCCCCCTCTGCATCAGAATCCTTCTTCTCGTCAGAGGAAGCCTCTTCTGCCTGCGTCACAAGACCTTCGGCTTCGTCTCCAGACTCTTCTTCTGCTACTCCCTCGTGGAACTGGAACCTGGATTCCTCGTTGGGGTCAGCAGAATTTTTCCCATCCTCGTTATCTTTGTCGTCTTCCTTGCCAGACTGATTCACAGCACTCACGCCGCCCAAAACCCCCGATTTCGATACTCCATTTTGAAAAAGCGCCTTTCCATAAAGCAAAAGAAGGTCTGGGTCGTCACGTGCATGCTCTTCGTTGAAAGCCCCGCATGCGTCCGCATAGCTGTTTGCTGCCTGCTCGTATTCTTTGCTTGAGTAAAGTTTTGCACCCTGTGTGATGAATTTAGTGACTGTTTCCGAGTACATTGGCATGAGATGTGGAGTAAATGACTTGCACAGATGAGAAGTTCAAGACAGGCGACGCGTACTCTGGTGAGCCACGAACGCGCGGGTATTCTATGCCCCACCATTTCTCATGTTGCCCAAACTGCTTCAGGAGGTGTTAAGACACTCAAGGCAGTTCCTACACAGTAGTCCTTTGTTGAGATATAGACCCGGGATATTATATCCTGGACTCAAACTTATTATTGATAACCGGTGGAGACCAAACCAGTCGTGGGTTCCCGCGTGAAGAGTTTTCACATCCCACGCCCGGTCCTGCTCACTATATGCAGTATACCGCTTCTCCGTGATGATTTATGTTAACAGGAGGAAGAACAGGAAAGAAAGAGAAAAGAGAGGAAGAAGTATTTTCTTTTTTAAGACCTCTTGCTGCATCTCTAATAGACTCATAATAAGTTATCTCTGAATTCAATACATTAAAAACTTAAACTGAAATACTTGTAATTTCAGATTTATGATTAGGTTTTTTAGCATTATTATAAGCTGCTCCATTAACCAAATTAAGAGCTTCTGGCGCATGTTTTCATCCACTCTTTCTTGAGGGACTACCAGGAGTTTTTGTAATATTATACCCATTTATTATTTGATCAATATAAAATTTCTCTCTTTCATGTAGTTTAGATATATCACAAAATTCTAATATATAAAATTCAAAAGGGGGGAGGAGATACAAACAATTGATCAATCGAACAGACTAGGAGCGAAAAATCCATGGTTTTTCAATTTGGTTCTTGGGACTTCCAGCTATGAAACTTTTTCACGAAGGAAGCATAGTTCTCTTCTTCGAGCCCACGATCAGAGAAGTCGATTTTCATGCAGGCCAGTCTAGCATTGTAGAAGTCTACCTAAGTTTCCACGTCGCACAGCTTGGCTTGAGTCTACAAGTTCGAAAAAGGGCAGGCTCGGGCTAGATCAGTCTAGCTGAAAACCCCAATACATTTTGTATGAATTTTTGAGTGAGTTCAATGATATTGAAGCCTGAAGCCTTTGCTGATTCTTCATAATCTTTTTTTTTTCAATATCTTGTTTCGGTTCAAGACATTACTAGGCTTATCTAACGATGATTACAAGGTTTTTTTTTTTTAAAAGAAACATCATATTATAGGACGCCGTGGATAGACGCACAAGAAGGACGTCCCCTCGAGGTTCAAAAACTATAAAAGAAAAGAATCTATAATAGATCGCAACATCTAAGCGAGTAGGTGCTATACATCTGTTTCTCCCAAAACTTGCCCAGGGCTTTTATCCCCCATGAAAGCTTCTACTCAGATTGACATCAACCTCTCGTATCGTGTGATGTCATCGCCCCATCGGGTATGATTTCCGAAGGGCTCGATACCACAGTTCATCCGGAAGAGGGGCAAGAACTTGGGTTCCCGCCTCCTTGAGCCTGACCGTATAAACCTTTCTAACAATCTTGACGAATTAGTAAAGGTTGCGTAAATTTTCAAAGGACGTGTCTAATGGCGCCAATATTTCGCGTAGGTGCATGGGTGCTGTGAATCCAATCTCCTGCCACCAGAGTCTAGACACCGCACACTCGTTATAGAGGTGGGTCAAAAACTCCAGGCTGGGAAATTGTCGAAGCCACAAATGACACTCTGATTGAACTTCCGGTTGCACGATGTCATGTATAAACACGCATGCCTATGGTTGATAAATGAAGGGCGGTGAAGTCATTCCGCACCAACCATTCTTGTTTGTATAATTTCTTCCAAAATTTTTTCCATCTTTTAGTTACGACCTCAGGACAAACTTCAAGGAAGCGACCCGGCTTTATGGGTGGGAGCGCCTCTTGCTTGAGTCTGCTCAACGAGCGGAACATGATCAAGCACTTTGAAGTCACCCATGCCTTGAATCATCAGAGGAGAGAAATCTGGTCGGCTCGCTTCAGCTGGTGAATTTAAGGGCACACAACTCAAAAAACGGAGACCGACACAACTGTCATTCACTCGGGACAGAGATTCTGGTTTAGTCAATTTTGTGAGATAAGACCAAAAATCATAATTATTTTTTTCAGCCGCACGGGTATGCAAATACCGTTGAAAATTGCCTCAGGTTTTATTAGACCAAGTTTTGCTAAGAATTCTCTCTCGAAGAGGCCTCTGTTCATTCAGGATTTTCTGCTTTGTGCCGATATCGAGATAGATCAATCAAGAACCGGCCTTGAGAAAAAAGCGAGAACCCATAGAGACAAAACAAGATCATTACTCCAAAAGGTAAACTCGCCGTTTTCTCAATCTAGGCCAGCTGCGGAAGGATATTTTTTTGAGGCCTGAACAAAAAAGGACGCGCTCGTTCCCAAGCCGTAACATAATATCAAAAGTGCACACACTTTGCGCTGCGAGAAATTAAACCCAAAGGCAGAAAAGGATAGGCAAAAAAGGACAGGCAAGAAAGAACAAAGATTTTTCGGATGAAAAGACATTCACTACTCAGAAAAAATTTCCGTCAGTAGCTGATTGATTGTCTTCACCAGAAGCTTTCACTTTTGTTTAATTTACTGCCTTAGAGCATCTTCAAAAAGTGTGTATTCTCTGGGAGCCGTAGTCACGTGACCAGTGTTATCGTTGTGTTACACCATCTACTGCAAATAAACACAGCTTCGATTCATCAAAACATATAAAACTCACTCCAAAACTTGACACTTCATTGTTCCCTCTTCTATCTTATCAAGAGTTTTTCTCATCCGCCGCAAAACTTTACACCTTCGTCAATTGACTTCGCCTGTCTCTCTCATTGCACCTATCAAAATGAGCGGACCGAACCGGTCTATACGACGTAAACCTCCTCCTCCTTTGGATGAAAACTCCCCAGAAATCCCGCCAAAGTTACCTCAAGACAGTCCAAACTTTGCTGAACCGTCATATTTGACGCCGGAGAACACCATCATGATGTTTCAGACCCCACAGAAAAACGAGAAAAAGCAGCCCCTAATCCCGCTAGAAGTCAACGCAGACCTCTCTTATGAGTCTGCTTATGGCCAAGAAAACGAGTCATACGCAGACTTTGCCGACTATGCCGAGGACCTGCTTCTATCTTACGAGAGCCCGCGGCTTAAGGGCCCACAAATCTTGATGCTAGACGAGCTTGGCCTGGATTTTCTGTCGCCCGTAAATCTGCCTGCAAAAAGCCCTGGTCACGCCACAAGTGAGCCCTCGAGCCCCTTATTTCTAAGGCGTCCACCTGGATTTCTTGCCCCGCTCGCCCAGGCGGTGCCTCCGAGACCAGAGCCCCAGAATTTGAGTCCGTCTGGAAGTATTCCATCACATAAATCCCCTCTGTATAGACAACGCAAGTTCCAGAATCTTCTGCAGAAAGGTACCCTGCCGCTCAAAATCCTCGACTCCGATGAAGAAGAAACTTCTGGATACTTCGACAAGCACACGCCTAGGCGGAAACATGCCTCGGTTCATACGCCGCTGCCGAAGAACTTGCCGTATCCCGTTTCGGACGCCTTCAGCTCCGACGAGGATCCATGCGATATCTCCGCCGAAAACACTTTTCAAAACATACACACAAACAGACCCGAGGCGCGGACCACGCCGACTCGGATCCCGTCGCTTGTGGAGAAAGACTCGATGAAGATTCTGCCTCATCATTCACTTTCAAACCAGTCTCCTCCTCACCCCTCGCTTCTGCACAGAACAAGCTCGCCTGAGCTCCGGTTTCTCCGAAGCTCGCCGCCCAGGCACATAAACCTGCCCTCTACGCTGCCGGAACTACAGCAAAACCCGTATTTGTCGTCTCCTCTGAGCTCCCCTACACGCGTTTCATTATACGGTCGCCTGCCGCAGACGTACTCTGGTGTGGTCAGCGATTCTCGAAGCAGCCGGTCGCCATCGCCGAAAAAGTTTGGCGCGTCCTCGCCTGGCCTGAAGCCGCTGCTCTATCCATACCATGAAGACTATCTGGATGTGTTTGAGGACTACTATAACCAAGGGCGTGTGCCTCGCTGGAGTTTGATCGAAGAAGACGGCTTTGACTACTTTGACGACTCCTTCATCATGCCGCCCACTGCCAACCATTTCGACTACACGATACTCCCAGAACTTCCGAAATGGCTGGAAGAACCTCTTGATAAGTCTATTTTCGCGCCACCGCCCCAGTCCACGCTAAGTCTTCGCCGCAAAAACGACTCGTTGCCGCCCGTGCCGCTAAATTTGCCCCTGCTTCCATTCCTGCCGTCGGCGCTTTCTGCTTTTCACTTCTCGGCGTGTCTGAACGTCTGGTCTCTCAGCAGCATCTTTGCCTGGTGTTTAGAGCTAAAGAAATGGATCCATGGCCAGGCGATTCTACTAAAAGACTTGAGGAAAGCTCTTATGCGTCTCATCACTTTTCACAGGCAGCTCGTACCAATTGACTTTATCAGTCGCAATGTGGCGCACATAATCGACTTGTTCACCACGCATAAGCTTCTTGTGCCAGAAATTTCGGCGGACAAGGAACATAAGCCAAAACCTCAAATGTTCCATTTTAACGACCAGGGCTCCATCGGAGGTGTATTAGTGGACTTGACATCCTGCTATTGCGTAGACGAAGACCACAAGTCGGTCGGGAGGACAGATTTCACGTTAAAGTGCTATTCGTCGCAATGCCTGATCAACAAGACAATCGATCACGAGCATCAGATGCGCAATACAAACATAGAGGAGTTGGTTCTTGGTACCGACTGGGCCAGTCATTGGAAACTTAGTGCTCAAGATATGGCCATTGATCTTTCTGAGTCGAGGAAGCAATCTTTTCTTTTCGATTTGATAAAATTCGAGCAGAACTTTATTCAAAGAGCTGAGTGCTTTTTGGATGTTGCGGGCCCCGAGTTCATTAAGTTGGCCAAACTCATGGTCGGAACAAGCTCTCCCGGATCCATGAAGGATTTTGAAAATAAAGTCCTCACAGCAGCGAAAGATCTTTTGACCATACATCAGACCTTACTATATGAGCCGTTGTTGAAAATTTTAGTCTCAGATGGAAAATTTGTGAAGGACCTCATTGGCATTGCTGCGCTTTACAAGGCGTGGGCTAACGCAGCAAAAAACCCACTTCTAGCTTACATTAGCGCTGTGCCCATGATAGAAGACCTTCTCTCTAACTCTGCATTCAAGAAATGGGACGAATCCATCAGAGCCAACAAAAGAATCAAAGAGTTGCAAGTCAATGGAAACCTCCTACTTATGAGTACTTTCAATTCCAGGTACCAGCAGCTCCCTCTTCAGCTTGAAGATGTGCGAAAATCTCTTGACGAAGAAGATGAAGAGTACCAATCATTGACGCAAGCCATAAATGCAATCCGTCAATTGGGAAGCAAGGTCAACGAGATGAAAGTACACTCAGACAATGTTCATGCTCTCAGATTGGTAGAAAGACAGCTCACTTGGAAATCGAGCGTCACTCCGCCTCGTCTCAATCTCAAATCATCAAGGCGTAAATTGTTTTTCCGAGGCGACTTGGTCAGGAAAGGCGACTTGAAAATAAATTCCAGTTCCGTCCATGCGATTGTGCTCGATAATTACGTTCTCATTACCGAAAAGCAAAGAGGTCAAAAATTTAACAATTACAGGGTGACCGAGACGCCCATTCCACTTGATTATTTGATCGTCGAGAATAGGGAAAAGGAAGCCCACGGCTTTTCAGTGAAGCCCTCTACTGGGAATACGTCGGTGGAGATAGACGAAGAAGCGCATTCTTTTCCTTTTAAAATCCGTTACGCTGGTCGAGGAAAGGGCGAAAGTCACACACTCATCACATCGACAGAAAAAGATCGCAAGCGGTGGATCAATATTTTGATGCAGGCGAGGGCAAATTTGTTGAAACGAGTACTGCCGGCCACGCCCTTCAAATTCGAGCTCGTGGAAAACGTATTCTTCTCATATGAGACCGGCTCTCGTATGCTCAAGCTTCCATTGATGTGTCCCACAGACCCAATATCGATTTTAGCGAAGGAGCCGTCATTTGTTCGAAGTGGCACCGGAAGATCATCACTGGTTCAACGAAACATCCAGTGCTCAGAGACGTTTAATTTCGTGGGCGAGACTTTTATTTTTCTCGGAACGACTTCGGGCGTCTACTGCTCCGACCGGAGGAACATATGGAAAAAAATAATTAACATGAATAATGTGGCGAAAGTGACCGTCCTCGCACAATTGAACGTGGTATTGGTGTTGGCGGGGAAGACCTTGCGATACTATCCTTTACAGCTGCTCATCAATATCTACTACGAAAAAATGGACAGAATCACATCCTATCAGTTGTCGAACGAGGGTATTCTCTTTTATGAATATGGTTGCCACCGCGGTCTTCCCATGTTGTTTTTAGCGAAAAGGAAAACTGCTGCCTTGACCTCCTTTAAAGTCTTTGTGTTGGAAACCGACAACAACGGAATATTCAGCGCTTTTACTGTGTATAAGAGATTCGTCATTCAGAGCGAGTGTCACGGTATATCCGTGTTCAATTCTTCGATCGCTGTCCATACTCACAAAGGTTTCGAGGTTCTCGACCTACAGAAGCTTGTGCCTAGAAGTGTGCCTGAGCTACCTCAAAGCGATTCATCCAACAAGAAATTTGACGGCTACAGCCGCAAAAAGGCCGTTCCTTCAGCCGACGCCCTCAGGAAAATTCTCGCGCATGCTATTCCCATGGGCATGTACAAGATCACAAACAATAGGGAGTTCTTGATGGTGTACAATGACTGCGCTGTCTTCGCAAACAAATCTGGCAAACTTTCACGCACTTCAGCTGTATGCTTCAACTTCAGGCCAAAGAGCATCGCTTTCAAAGATGATAATTTGTTTTTGATCTGCGAGGAAGTTGTCGAAGTTTGGTCTATCAGCAGCTCGGCTGATGGCACTAACACTTTGGTGCAAGTAATTCCTAGCAAAGACTTACATATTCTCGACCCGTTGACTTTATTCTTCAAGCTGGCCAGTCCAGAAACATCTGATTCACAAATCGTGTTTCGAATGTTGGTTAAACCTGATGAGACTTTTTGGAAGGCACCCTGATGTTAGACACTCAAACCCAATACTTGATGTCTGGCCGCTACAAATTTATCAGATCAATCGAGTCGATTTAAGCACACCTAATGAAATGGCAAACCCGGTCTCAATAGATTGGGACGCGCAAATCGAAATCAAAAAATATTGCATCGGCACTCGGCACCCGCGCTCGATCGCATTCCTCGGCCGAATTGTGGGGAAGTGCCGATGCAGGTCAAATTCACAGGATGATCTCAAAATTCATCAGGACCAGGCGAATTCCATCCCGCAACTTGCTCGTGCGATTCTTTTTCTCTTAAAGTTCAAAAGGATAAGACATTCACGATATCCGAGAAATGGTGGATTTTAATGTCAATGGCAAGACAGCAGTGGTGACTGGGGGCACGAGAGGGTTGGGTCTTTATACCGCGGAAGCGTATGTTCTCGGAGGAGCCAAAATGGTTGTAATCACTTCCAGAAAGGAGCAGGCTTGTCAGGAAGCTAAGAAATATTTGGAAAAAGTTGCCAGCGAAAACGGACAAGCCACAAAGATTATTGCAATTTCTGCGGATTTGGCGAAGGAGAAAGAATGCGAGAAATTCTACAACGAAGTGGTGTCACAGGTGGATACCATCAATATTCTTGTTGCCAATGCTGGAGCAACGTGGGGTGCGCCTTTGGAAGACCATCCAGTTTCTGCGGTGAAGAAGATTTTGGATCTCAATGTGGCTGCTGTATTTCATACAATTCAATTATTCACCCCTGCCCTCGAAAAAGCAGGCACTGCCGAGGACCCACTGAGAGTATTAATCATGTCTTCAGTAGCGTCGCTTGTGGCAAGCGACCCCGTCGGCGTTTACGGATATTTGGCGTCGAAAGCGGGTGTTTCACACATGGGCAAGAACTTGGCTTTGCAATTAGGTCCACGGAATATCACCGTGAACTCCTTGGCACCTGGGTTTTTCCCCACCAAAATGTCTAAAGGTGTTTTGGACATGGCGGGAGATATCATGACGGAGCTGAACCCTAGAAAGAGACTCGGCGTTAAAGATGATATCATGAGTGCCGTGATCTTCTTGAGTGCACAGCAATCTAACTATATTAACGGAATAGTGTTCCCTATAGATGGGGGATCTCATGTGGGCGGCGGGTTCACGCCAAAATTGTAGACGGCCGAAGCGTCTGTGCTGAATTTACGATCGCTCTCGGGCTGAAAATCCCGGGACTGCCTTTTATTTTTATATATTTGAGAGTCTCTGGTTCGAGAATGGCTCTTCTCGGCTCGGCTCAGTCTTACGTTCATGCTCACAATGAAGATGCAGGTCATGTTTTTGTTTTTCTTCCCGGCTAGCGATTATCATACAGAAGAAAATCAGTCCGAGACCACAAACGAGAATATCGTGAATATTTCTAGACTCAATTTCAATAATTTTGTTGCTAGTGGAAGCGACTTTTTATTTGTTCTTCATGGCGATCAAATAAGCATAACTCAGCGCCTGTATACATGACGAACTGAAGGCGCACCATACAGAATCGAAATGATGCGGGCTGAGCACTCGAAACCCCGAGACCCTATAATCTCTCGGTGACCCGTCTGATACTTTTCTCCATACCCATTTTGATTTCTGTATCTCGAAATACAGTTGTTCTAGGCCCCTATACCCACTAGTATAAGTCACATACTTTGTCAAAAAAAAAGAAAAAGAAACGACAATTTGAATATATCTAATCCACCGCCACTGCAATAACACAATGGGTCTAGCGTCGTCAAAAATACTTGAGTCTCTCATGGAAGGCACAAACTTCGACCGCGAGGAGATCGACCGGTTGCGCAAAAGATTCATGAAGCTCGATCGTGACCGCAGCGGCAGCATTGACAAAAATGAGTTTTTGGACATTCCAGGGATATCGTCGAACCCATTGGCCTCGCGACTCATGGATGTATTCGATTTGGACCAGGATGGCACGATAGACTTCCAGGAGTTCATCACGGGGCTTTCGGCTTTTAGCGGTAAGTCCTCGAAAACGGAAAAGCTTCAGTTTGCGTTCAAAATCTACGACATCGACCGTGATGGGTTCATCAGTAATGGTGAACTATTTATGGTGATGAAGACGATGGTGGGTAAGAATCTCCTGGATGCAGAGCTCCAGCAAGTCGTGGACAAAACAATCATGGCCGCTGATAAAGATGGAGACGGCAAGCTTAGCTTTGACGAGTTCCGTGAGGCTGTGGACCTGACCCTGGTGGCGTCTGCTTTAACCTTACTGTCAATCTAGACAATTTAGGACAGCAAGGTGAGACTTTTGGATGTATGACAAACTTTCTGGTACATATTTATAGGAACTTTGGGTGAGGTTGAGTCTTACGATAGTCATACCGGACACTGTTTAGCTTTGCGTGTTTATAGAAAGGCAAGAACTCTCATAGATGCGATCAGAAATCGCGCCTCAGATTTATTGAAAGGGGTAGAAACTGGGCACCGACGTTTGCAGGATTGGAACTGATCACTGATTTGAAGACCTGAAATCGAGAAAGTAAGAATCAGTTACAGAGGACTTTTCAAATCTTGTTATAATTGAAGTCCCAACATCCAGGTCCTCGTATTGAGGTTGTATCTGTTCAATTGGGAGTACCCTAATATAAATTTAACCCTCTCTTTTTCAAAGTCTCTACTCGACCTTGATTCAAATTAAGTGAAACTGAAAGGCAAAAAGAAAAACACTATGGCATAGGTACATATAATTCGGACGAGAAAAAGTCAGACTGCAAAAATAATGCATTATAATTCAACATAGTTGTATCTTATCAGCCGTGCGGAATCTCCACTGTGCTCGCCCCACGTCTTGCCTGTCTGAATACATAGAGGCACGCTTCTAGTTAGGCATGACAACTTTTTTCTTTGGAACCACTCACCAATACGTACACTATTTGCGGATAAACTAGAATCTGTGCAAACACGCTCCATTAGACCCATACATGTGCAATCTTGACGAGTGCACCCAACATCTTCACCTATCCAGTGGCCTTTTAATCCCGTCTCTGTCTCTGCCCCACTGGTCTCAATGAGTGCACAATCTATGCCTTTTGAGTCGATCAGCCTAGAGCCTTCGGTCGCCAAAATTCCGCAAGCGGTGGTTTTGACCGATAATTCCGATGACAATCTTGACCCAAACGATTTCCTCTCGCAATCTCAGGCGTTTGATGCCGACGTCCATACCTTGAATGGCTCAAATTTGGAGACTTCCCTCGAGCCATATAACAGGACGATTCTGCCCGAAACACCCATGGGGATGCCACTGGAGGATGTGACGCCGACTTCGTCAGATTCACTTAACCTCTCGCTTTCTCGTGATTCACTTTTCCAGTCATTTCACTTTCGCGGGCGCTCAAACCTTCGTGGCCAAGCCGACAACAATACGCCTTTAAAACATCTCCTCCAGCGGCAACAGGAACTCGAGAGGAGCATGATGAGTGCCATGGCTTTCCATAAACAGCTTTCAGAAAGTGGTGAAGACTGCCTGGGAGCCAGAACAGCCATTAGCGAGCTTTTCGCAATGCTTTCGGAAAACTCATTGCTGCTTCGAGAAGTGTACGAAATAGAGGCTTTCCGCGCAAAAGAGACCCTTGAAAACTTTCAGTCATGGGATAAAAAACGTGGGAAGGTTCTCCTGCGGATAAAGCAGATCCGGTCGGAGAAAAACGAGTATGGGGCCAAGCTCTCTGGGCTTTTGGAGCGGAGGACCGGGATTAATACTGAAATCGACGAATTAGAGGCTCGACTCGCCTCTCTCAGGGCCAGCAGGCTGGCACTTGATATCGAGGTCGACAGGACAATGTCAGTTCTCGAAAGTAAATCTGCAAAATATGTGAATATCTTTCGCAATCTTGAGAAGATTGGGGTCGATGCCGTCAGAGACTACTTAGGATCCGATAATCTCGATGTGCCCACGGCTGGCCCTCTCTTACGCTTTGAAAATGTGCATGCAATGTTTACACCGAAAACGCAAACTCCATTAGATGTAGACTCAGGATTCAAAAGCAAATCAAACCCGGAGCCTTTTCAAACTGGCAAGACCAAATTAACATCTCAAGAAAATATGGGTGCACAACCTTTCGAAGTGTCTGAAGAATTTGAACACAACTTGCGCCCAATTACATCATTTTTCCAGGCTAAAGACCCTCATACCGCATATGAAAAGGGGTATGCAAAAGGCTCTGAGCAATTACACATGGTCAAAAAGAGATTGTCATCATTTTTACAAAGCGTGGTCCCTCCTCCACAACGGCTGCTAAAAGATCATGCAACTGAACGGCCTCTTGGTGATATTCTGAATACTATCACCAAGAAATTAGACTTAGTGCCGGTAGTAGAACTTATAAGTTCAAAGTACGATGCTTTGAATGGTCTCATAATTCGCGAGTCAAAAGCGTCTGAACAGATGTATCGACATGAAGTCGTGTGGTCTGAAATGTGCAACTACCTCGATATGCAAGAAGAGGCTTTGCTGAAACTGCTTGCCGAGAATCACAGTGCGCTAGATGCTGAGAAATTATTGCAACACGTCTACTCGTACTTGAAACAAAAACTAGAGGACGAGAACAGAAACAGCTCAACGCATCGTGTAAGAGAGGAAAGCAACTACTTAAGGATGATGATCACCCAGGAGCTCTTGACAGTGGCCACTGCTTTAGATCAAATGTCTGGAAAAGACACTTACGTCCCTTCGGTACAAGCATCGAATAGTTTACCTGGAGAGAGTCTTCTCACCCGTAAAGAGCCAAAAGATCTTCGATATAGCATTACTTCAATCTCCTCAAGGCCAATCGAATTCGACCTGGACGCATTTGCACAAGTCAGACGAGAAAAGCATTTAGTCAAGCCTCGGGATAACAAGGATATGAAAAATGAATGAGTCTTTTCCTTTAACGATATAATCCTACCCTCCTCGAGGCCCAGGGGGCCTATTTGGCTTGCGGCTTCTTATGAATATGCTGGAGTTAGCCGGTTTTCTATGCTTTGGCCTGTCGTTTGCTGAGTAAACACCACTATTGGCTTTTGAACAATTATTTGGTGGTCGGTAGACTCCACTATTGTGAGCAAGTGGCGGCCCTTCACTTCCTTTATGCTCCTTATCTGACGCGCCTACGTGAACCAGATTGCCCTGGCCGTCCAGGTTTTTATTGGCCGGCCCAGCAGTGCTTGCAGTGTGAACGTAGACGTGTGGCTTCTTTTTGTGCTTTCGGGGATCACCATTTTGATGTCCGCTGACATCGTCTATCTTCCTCTTAGACATTTCCTGAAAGACTGCGTGACCATCAGCTGAATGCGATGATTGTGTCACCACAGAATTTGTTTGTTGTTCAACCTGTTCCTGGCCAGCTGAATTCAGAACATTATTCTTGAAACCAACTTTGGAATTTTCCGAAATCAATCTAGCGTTAGCGTGATTCAAAGAAGTGTTATCATTTTTAACAACCTTATCTGTGGGGCGATTCTGTTGTTTCCCTGATTTATCCTCGGTTTGACGAACTGCAGAGGTACTCTGTCGGTTTTTCAAAGGCATCTCATTGTAGATACCACGAGACCTTTCACCCAGTTTATTTTGGTCATCAATCATGTCAGCATCATTCATCGTTCCCGTTGAATCATTTAAATCATCTGTCTTTTTCTTCTTTTCCGGTCTCAGACGTTTTGATGCATGTATATTTTGAGCCATGAGGCTGTTGATGTTCAACCCTTTCAAAAATCCAGGCTGGGCGGACGATACACAAGATCTGGACTCGGCATCAGTTATTAATTTATTCCAAACTTTATCTCGTCTCAACGAAGACTTGTTACCCAAAATCCAAAGAGAAGTCCTGGCACGTGTCAACGCCACATTCATACGCCTCACATCGCTCAAAAATCCAACGCTTCCATTGTCACTGGCTCTCACACATGACATGATAATGATTTCTTTTTCTTGACCTTGGAACCCATCAACGGTATTAAAATCAATCTCGTTGAAAATCAAGTTACCAAACTTTCGCTGAAACGTATCTCGTAACGTTCGGATCTGCTCTTTGTAAGGAGAAATGATTCCAATCCTTCCTTTGAATTCGTTTTCGGGAAGAATCTTCATCAAAGTTTCGACTAATTCCAATGCAACACGAGCTTCAGCTGTATTAAAAAAAGATTTGGTCTGTTGATTCTGTTGCTGGCGACTGACGATATCAAAAAACTTGTAAGGTGTAAGGGGAGGCAAATTATGCCAAGGCCTCGCATTCTTTTCTTGCATTCCATCGCCGTCTGACAACCTCGAGTTGTAAAACTGTAGACTAGGAAAGCTTGAAATCTCAGGATGCATACGATACTGAACGTCCAATAGGTAGATGGAATCCGGATTGTTACGCTGCATTCTCACAAATAAACTCTCCTCATATTTGAATGATGCAGCTTTCTGTGATAAAACCGTAGGCGGCAATTGGTTGGGATCTCCAACCATCACACATTTTTTGCAACCGTATCTCAAAGGAATGATAGCCGACAATTCCACACACTGGCACGCCTCATCAATAATCACTTGGTCAAATTTCATTGACATACTCGCCAAAAAATCGTGAGCCGATCCGGACAATGTTGAGCAAATTACCTGAGCCTCACTCAAAATCTTCGCTTGGGCTTGTCTTTTCTCGATCTCTCTGGTACGATACGCGACGGCAGCGTTTTCCTTCTGCTCCTCGAGACGGCGACTGAGCTCGCTTCTCTTCTTGTTGATAAGTTGAAGCTGAGTTTGCAAGTCAACTATTTCGGCGTCCTTTAGGTCTCCTCTCTTCAAAGAATTCTTGAGGCGATCTTTCTCCGAAATACATTTGTTGATTTCCACACGAATGGTTGGGTCAACAGCGGCATTTCTTGCATTCAACTGACCTTCAATAAGCTCTTCCAAACATAGATGACGAACTGAAGAGTTTATAGCATCTGAGCGACCAAGACGTACGATCTTGGGGATTGTTGTAACTCCTTTATCGTTGACCACGCCGCCTTTCAAACGAATCACTAGCTCGTCCACAGCTGCATTACTAGGAGCGCAAATCAACACTTTTTTGGCTGGTTTCGACTCATCTATCGAGGAAGAGACACTTTGACCGGGCATGATGATAGTGTAGGGATTAGCGGAAACAGAGGAAAGAAAGTGACCAACTATCCCCAAAATTGTCTTTGTTTTACCCGTTCCAGGCGGGCCTTGAATCAATGAAAACCCCTCATCTCTGTTGGCTCCAATGATAGCTTTTGCTTGAGAGACGTTGACACCGAGTTTGTCACACATTTTCAAAGCTTCCTCGTCTGAGATGGCTATTGGTTTACACAGCTTACCTGCAAGTATTTCATCGCACAAGTCATAGTAAGGAAGTCCTCTTAATGAGGAAAATTCTCTTTCGACAGTGATCATTTGCATGACTTTCATTCCGACAATGACGGCTTGTGGGCTGAGAAGACCGACCATAGAACCTTGAGGGAATACTCTCACTGTGATATCACTGTAATTTTGATTCGCTGACTTAATTTCTCTCACCTTGGCCAAACAAGTCTGTGAATCATGCAGTTTCAAATACCTTGAAATTTCTTTCGGCGTGTTGAAGTCTTTGTCCGCGACATAACCGAGAACCAAGAGATCTGTTTCTCCGATCTTACGGGCAACAAGCTCTGTTTTTTTCATCGAAGCATGGACATCAAAGAATCCATCGCATGTCACTCTGCTTCCTATTAAGAGTTCAAAAGGCAGTTCTTGACCAGTGACACGGGAAGATTGGATACCTTGCCAACACTCGAGCATAAGTAAAGGTTCTATTTCAGAGACATACTCTTTAGCAGAAGCATAAGAGTCCTTTATAGGTTTGTATATGTCCCTTGCCTCAGTCGGAAACTCACTATCTGTATTGTAATTCCACTTCAAGACCGTAGAATAGAGAGGCTTCAAATTTACATTCAAACGTTGACGCATTCTTTCCTCTTCTTGGCGCTTAGTGTCCACTTTTTTGGGTTGTGCCACTTTAGGGACTCGATTACCATGTATGTCAAGCTCAATAATCTTTGGCTTTTTCTTTGTGTCAAGAAATAGATCCGATGTGTCGACCTCGATATCAGCGTCGTCGTCGGAAGAATCCGAGTCGTTCTTTCTGTTCTTGAGGGAGTTTAATGAACGCCCGATATTGGTGGATTTGTGATTGAAACCTGCTGGTCTGGGCGGAGCAGGATTAATTACTGGCTTAGGCGGAGCCCTATTGCTCTTAAGCTCACTTCTAATGGCCTCAAGATTGTTCAGCTTGAAGGACTGAACAGATGGTGGAGGAGCAACAGGAGCTTCTTTTGTGACCACACCAAAACGAGAAAGAGTGGACTGCCGGGGCCCTTTATTATGACTTTCATAAGCGTAATTTGCCGATTTACTTTGATCTTTTTTGGGGTCACTCACGATAGGCGAGGATGCAGTCAGGCGTTCTCTGGCGCTTTCGTCGATGACATATTGAACTAATTTTGCGTCAAAGTCACTCGCCTTGGCCAATATGAGACTTCTTTGTTGCTCGGTGAGCTTATTATTGTACTTTTTTGCTTTGGCGCCGTACTTCGCGAATGTTATGATGAATTCCTTGTCAACGCGGGCGTCGAGCTCCTTAGCGAGGTCAAACCCCTTGAAAACCAAATTGACGCACGAATAAAGAAGCGAGGGATCACCTAGACGAAGCCAGACAATAACATGACTAAATGTCGCCATGAAAGTATCGAAAAGAGTGTCTTTCATGTTTTGGTCTGCAAAATAGTCCATCAAAACTCGAAATGAATCCAATAATAAGTGACTAGTGTCGAGTGTATCACGAGTGAACTCTATCAAGTCTGACAAATGATAGAGCCCTGCCCAAACAAATGTTCTTTTGTATATCATGTCCAAAAACAGCCATGAAACCTTCCAAAAGTCCTGTACCGCAAGCTTAGAGTTGGTGTGAATATTGCCTTGTGTGTTTAAAATACCGACCAATGGATCTGTGAGTGCGTTAATGATATCCATAAGAATTCTTAGGGCTTTCGGACATGGCTCAAATGCAACTAAGTTAGCGATGGTGGATAGCTGTTTGCTTATAGCTAACACGTTGACAGTGAGAGAGTCGCTGAGCAATGCAAGTATACTTCCATAACGGTCTTCCGAGTCGAAGACTAGGGAGAGAATAGTGAGCGCTGACTGACTTATCAGTGGGTTAAAGATGCAACTCCAAATACACACCAGGCCTGACTGTGAAGCCAAGATAGGCTTTAGGTCTTCCACATCCATAAGTCCGACTTTCTCAAGTATCGTGGATACGTTTCTGCATAACGATTCTGTTTCCCTGTTATGTATTTTCAGCGAGGCGTCTAATTCTTTTGTAATTTGCGCGTCTTTTGTCTCCTTGAAAACCACAATAGACAGCGCATTGGTGAACGATTTGAGGATCTCCTCGGTAAACAGAACCAGCGTGAGCGGAATCTTTGCCAAAGACAGCCACAAGGCCTGGTTGGAGTCAAATAGAGTCGGGGCTTTTTTCTGTTGTATCAACGATGAGTTGTGCACAGCAACCAAGATATCGTATTTGAGGCAAATGCAGACAACGGCCGTTGCTTCTTTCGACCCGTTTCTGGCGAGCGAAACAAAGTAATCTGCATGGCGATTGACCGTCATGCGCGCGTCCAGCATTTTGAGCAATGATACAGAAACCGTTGCAGAGTCATGCGGTTCTGTCAAAGACTCGAAACAAGCGTATATAAGTTCCGCTGAGTCGATTCTCAGGTTGCCCGGTTCTGCCTTTTCGCGGTCGACCAAGAAATCGGTTCCCTTAATTGCTGCATTTTGTCTTTGGGGTCCCGTTAGACTATTGACCAAGCAGGGCATCCAGGCCAAAAGCAGATCTAAGCGGTGTTCAGCGTCTTCTTGGCGTGAGGCCTGATGCAAGTGTCTTTGGAAAAGCGGGCTGCGCAAGATCGTATCTAGGACATTGAGGGAATGAAACTCAGGGGCTAAAGTCCACAACTTGCCGCCGAATTCCTGGAGAAGATGGGTGAACACATTTAAAAGAATCGGGAAAGGAGTCTCCAAACATGCCAACAAGTTATTGAAGAAGACGCGGGTCAAGGGCGAGAGCCTGATTTGCGTGTATGCGCTCCAAGCCTCGAGCTCAGCAGTCCCGAGCAACTTCGAAAACTCTTGTGGGGTGCAGATAGCAAGAACCAGGTCGATCATCAGCCAGAACCTGACGCTGAAGTTCTGCGAGAAGTACCTCGTGTTCTGCAAGCGGTAGCACTGCTGGCCGATTTCGTCCACGACCTGCGGGTCAAGCGTCACATTCTTGCCCCGAAGCACCTTTAACTGCATCTGCGCGAACGACGACTCTGCAGTGTTTCCCTCGGTGGAGTAGAAAATCGTCAGCGGCAAAAGAACGTCGGACTTTAAAAACTCCGCTGTTCCGGGCGACAGGAAAAGCTTGGCCACGGCGGTCCGGAACGCGGGCTTGGACCGGAGCAAGGACACATTGGACTGGCACTCGAGTAGAGTCAGGCGCACCGACTCTAGCAGCGCCAGATTTGTGGCCTGTGTCCCACGGGCAACAAGGGGCTCTAGGCGCCGGAGCACCCACTCGTCCACTATCGCCAAGAACCTATAGACCTGTTCCACTGAGACTTTGCGCACCAACACAAAGCGGGAACGGAGCTGCGACAAGCCGGCGTAAAAAGCCCTGACGCAATTGCAGCAGCTCAGCAAGCTGCGGGCCATGCGGTCCTCCACGGTCTGAAGCATCGGGCTGGTGGTCCCTGGAAACGAAAACATGATCAAGGTGTGGCCCGAGATCACTTTCAACGTGTCCAGGCAAAAGAGATGGATCTCGTCTTTGACCGCGTCCAGCGAAAGCACGCGGATGCATTGCTTGAACGTCTGCTCTTGTACGGGCGAATTGCCCGGCTCTTTATAGCTGTTGCTGACGGCCGCCGCAAGCGTATGCCATTCTTCTGGCACGTGCATGGTATGGATTCAAGATCCGTTAATGGGGGTCTGCTAAAAATAAAGGCTATATACGCAGATTCGCAGAGGTGCTGAGAAGCGCGAAGCTTAAAGCTGAGAAGCAGGAAGAGAGAGATGTAAGAAAAAATAGACCCACCTGACAGGTTATGGGAGACTGGAAAATAGAGCGAATAAGAAAAAGTAGGAAAAACAAGGTTAAGAAAGATAGGATCGTTATTATTTGTGTACTTCGTATACTGTCTGTTAGGAATTGTAAAGCTATGGTTCTTTTACCTCAAATTTCCATCATAAGTTGCTCACATCTATTTGCTAATTCTGTTCTCTATTTTTCTCGAACAATTTTCACGTCAGGGCCTTACGCGTGCGCTTTAGATTTTGGCCCAAAGTTCTCAGAATATGGTGATCTGATCTGGCCTCTCAGGGCCTCGGCGCCTCGCGATCTGATATCGATGCTTTTATATAAATACACCGCCCTTATTGGGGCGCGCGTCTGACGAAAAAAAAAAAAGGCCAAAAAGCCAGGCCAAGCTCCTAATCCGTCCAAAGTCCATTATTGGCTGCGAACGAGCACTTTGGTGACGTGAAGACGATACGAGAGGGAAGAGCGTTTATTTTTCTTGAAGAGGACGGAATAAAGTGCTGCGACATGCGTAAGTTTAATTGCAATCGTGTTATTTTTGAATTGTTTATGTGTGATTTTTCCTACAACCGCCTCTTTTTCTTAACTTTTTTGGGTCGTTCTTCGAAATTTTTCCAACTCAACTACATTGTATAAATTCCTTAATTCTGATTAATGAGGCGTCCACGCTTTCCACCGAGAGTCCCGTCCTCAATAAGTACTTGAATATGTCACTTTTGCAACTCGAGGCTTTAATCAGAGAAAAGAACAAGAATAAAGAGCCTTAAATGATCGAAGAGAACTGATACTCAGACTATTCCTGGGCCGCACCATTGCTTGTCACGGCATTTCTCTCTTCGTTCATGATAATTAGATTCGGTTTTTGTATTTCGACCAAGTAGAGTGAATCGTCAAAGTTTTGAAGTTGGAGACTTTTTGGGTGGGAATCGAGCCAACTCGACCGGAAAATACGTCAGCTGGTTTTCAATTCCAAATTAGAAAATAGCTTTGTGAAAACCGACTAACGTGGAACTATGGATCGTCACATAATGCATGAGCAGGTAGTATCCAATTCTCTCAACAAGTTCTCTACTTCACAGACTCGGGAGATTTCTCGAAGTCTCAATTCTTCATCTTTCTAATGACTCTTTTGCCTCGCAACACCCCATGTACCCAAACCAGTATGAAAAAGTCCAATTTGGTGGTTCTCAATGGAAACAACATTCCTATTTTGAAAGGAAGAGAAACTGACCCAGCCCATAACGATATCAGAAGTTGGAGCATTAACTTTCTAGACCCACAAATTCTCAATTCTCTTGAGTTTACATAAGCACCAAATCTATGTCTAGGGTATTTGCTGCCGTATACCAGTCCTCGCCAGTGCTCCAGCACCTTTCCATGATCATCAAGCTCTTGGTAGCATTCATATTCTCTTGTCCCGCCAACGACTCAAACCTGCGTCTATAAAAATCCCGTTTAGTCTCGTTCATGTTATCACATCCAGCGCAAAACAAACCAAAAATTGTA